>CM029597.1:21799097-21969413 GCA_017311375.1 Mytilus coruscus | reverse complement strand
TGGTATATACTGGTTCTTACGCTAAGCATGCTGGTGTTTGAGTCGAAATATTGAGTCTGGGATAGGGTGACACATTTCCATTAGGACTTTCTTGTGAACTTGCATGTTAAAAAAATTCACATCATCTTTTTAGCTGGGCGAGGTGAGCTTTTCTCATCACTTGGCGTCCTTCCTTTAATTTTACTAAAATCATCTCTGTAACTACTGAGCAAAAGTTAACCAAATTTGGTCATTATTGGGGCATCTTGTTTAAAAAATATGTCTGATGACCCAGCCTACCAAGATGGCTGTCATGGCTAAAAATAGAGCATTGGGATAAAATGAAGATTTTGGCATATATTTCTGTAACCAAAACATTTAGAGCAAATCTGACAATGGGGTAAAAATGTTCATCAGGTCAAGATTTATCTGCCCTAAAATTCAGACAAATCTAAATTGGTAATTTTAATTTTTTTTTCCATTTTTGGTTATAAGCTTGAATATTATTATAGATAGAGATAAATTGTAAACAGCAATAATGTTCAGCAAAGTAAGATCTACAAATAAGTCAACATTACAAAAATTTTCAATTGTCCCTTTATGGAATTTGTGCCCTTTAATGTCAATTTTTAACTTTTTTTTGTAAAATTTTGTAATCTCCTTCTCTGAAACAGATATGACAAATTCGACCAAACTTGTCCACAATCATCATTAGGGTATCTAGTTGAAAAAATGTGACCTATGACCTCACCTTCCAACCAAGATGGCTGCCATGGCTAAAAATAGTATGTAGGGGTAAAATGCAGTTTTTGAATTTATCTATGAAACTAAAGCAAAATATAACAGTTGCATTATTTCATGTATCAATTTTAAACATAAATCAGGTGAGCGTCACAGGCTCCTCTAGTTTACATATGTAACACTTAGAAATAGACCTATTGCTTATTGTTTAAGAAAAACAGACCAAAACACAAAAACTTAATACTGAGCAATGAACTGGGAAAATGGGTCAAAGTCAAATAAAACCTTCGCGACGACATATAGATCATAAAAAATTTCCATACACCAAATACAGTTGACCTATTGCATATAGTATTAGAAAAAAAGACCAAAACTCAAAAACTTAACTTTGACCACTGATACATGAAAACGAGGTCAAGGTCAGATGACACCTGCCAGCTAGACATGTACACCTTAACATCATTCCAAACACCAAATATAGTAGACCTATTGCATACAGTATAAGACCAAAACACAAACCTAACTATAACCACTGAACCATGAAAATGAGGTCAAGGTCAGATGACACCTGCCAGTTGGACATTCTCGCTGCATTGAAGACCTATTGGTCCGAGGACACAGTTATCGTCCTTAGATTTTCGTTGTCTACAAATATAGTCCCTAGTGTGGACAGTGTATAACTTGCAAATTTTTTTCATACACTTTCCAAATTTATTTCTTTATATTTTATGCATGAAATATTAAGTAAAGGGATGAAATTACATGTTAAAAAAGTTTTGGTGCTGAATCTTTATGTTAAGTAGTGATTTGGTCCAGTTCAAAAAGGTCAAAAACTGGTATGTCTGAAGCTGTCAAACTGAATTTTAGACCCCCTTAACATAGAATTGTCAATATTTTGAGTTAGAGCTGGTAGACTTTTCTATAATTTTGATATTATTTGTCCCAATAGTATTACACTACACTGTAAAAATCTTTTTGAGATAGAGCAGGTGCGATTTTTTTAATTTGAATTTATTGTCTAAAAGAAATGCACTACGAAATAACTGTGTTCTCGGGCCTAAGAGATGAATTCAGGAAATGTAGATTCTGTACTTTGGCAACTTCCTGAATGGTTTACTGGTTTCAATTTGTCAAACTCAATAAAAGTAAAGTTTAAATCTTTATTTGAAAGAAATTCTGTTAAAATGTCCCATTTTGGCATTATAATGGCTAAAATAAGCATTTTAAAGCAGTTTCTATTTTTAAGCCTAAGAGGCATGCTGACTTTCTATCTGACAGCTTTTCATGCTTTGATATTTGTGTTTCTATGATTAATTCAAATTCTATTAACCATTTGTGAACTCTGAATATAGAGAAAAGTAGATTATCACAGAAAAAATGTGCAAATGTGTTGTATTTAGGCCCTGGTCGAGCGGCCTGTTTGATGTATGTGAAATGTGAAGAGCTTTGTACATAAAATTTGTAGTCCATCATAAATATTTCACTAAATCTGTAAAAAAAGCACTTGACAATGATCTGTGAATCTCATCCATTTCATATACTACCTTTATTTTCTGCTGTAGGATAGCATGTGGTTCAAATATATGCCAGTTGAGACTAAAACTACATGCACGTTTTCCATTGAAAAGTGAAAAAACTGTGCATCAGACCATACTGTCTCCAAAAAAAGTTGAATGCAAGAGTCCTTTTGCAATTGGACTTCTTGTATCATGGCATCTTAGCATAGAAATGAGCAAAAAGTAACAAATTTCTTTTTCTTATAGCTTGTGTATGCAATTTTATATGTAAATATGTGCTACGGCCTAAATTGACTCTAAATAATGTTCAGTCTTACATGACCTGAGACCATTTTATACTCATGTGGTATGCTTTTTGTAGCTTTTCTTTCCATTTAAAGTAAATTTAATATATATGGAAGAATAATTTATGGTAAAACAACTTCAAAACTTCAAATTGGTTGAAAAAATGCATGTTTATGTAAGGCTCCTTAATTTGAAAATCTCAATTTTCAGGTACAGGTTCATATAAATTTGACTTTTGAATAATTGTAATAAATCTGATAAATCAAATGAGTGTTCAGTTGCTTTTAATACTTAATATATTATATTTAAGAGCATTTAAAAAGCAAATTTTGCAATATTTAAATTTTCAAGCCCAAATCTTGATAATTGAAATTATTTGATTTAAACGTCAAAATTAAACATCCAAATTTCAATATTAAAATAGCCATAGTTTCTATGATATATATCCTATGGCCATGAAACTTAGCCAACTATCTTATAATTCCTAAGCTTAGGTCATGCAAAGTTTTATTAGAATTGGACTAGTCTTTCTATACTATTAGGTCCGAGGACACAGTTATCGTCCTTAGATTTTCGTTGTCTACAAATATAGTCCCTAGTGGACAGTGTATAACTTGCAAATTTTTTCATACACTTTCCAAATTTATTTCTTTATATTTTATGCATGAAATATTAAGTAAAGGGATGAAATTACATGTTAAAAAGTTTTGGTGCTGAATCTTTATGTTAAGTAGTGATTTGGTCCAGTTCAAAAGGTCAAAACTGGTATGTCTGAAGCTGTCAAACTGAATTTTAGACCCCCTTAACATAGAATTGTCAATATTTTGAGTTAGAGCTGGTAGACTTTTCTATAATTTTGATATTATTTGTCCCAATAGTATTACACTACACTGTAAAAATCTTTTTGAGATAGAGCAGGTGCGATTTTTTTAATTTGAATTTATTGTCTAAAAGAAATGCACTACGAAATAACTGTGTTCTCGGGCCTATTGGTGACCTTCTGTTGTTGTCTGTTCTGTGGTCGGGTTGTCTCTTTGACACATTCCCCATTTCCATTCTCAATTTTATGTACACCTTACAGTCCTTCCATACACCGAATATACTTTACCTATTGCTTATAGAATCTGAGATATGGACTTGACCACCAAAACTTAACCTTGTTCACTGATCCATGAAATGAGGTCGAGGTCAAGTGAAAACTGTCTGACGGGGCATGAGGACCTTGCAAGGTACGCACATACCAGATATAGTTATCCTATTACTTATAATAAGAGAGAAGAGAGGGTAAGTCACAATGATTACATTACATACATACATACAACAAGTACTGTATTATAAATGACATATAAATATATTAATATATTAATTGTCATACAATGTAATTTTACACACTATTTCAGTATTTAGATGTTTAAATTGTTTATAATGCGATAAAAAATAAACGCAATGTGCTTGCATCTACCAATATCAGTTGGATCCTATCCCAAATAAGTTTATATGGACCCTGAAGCAATCCATCTCTACACATTAAAAGTAACAGTATAGAGTAAGAACAAATTTGAACAGTTTTTGAAATCCACTTTTAAATACTCTGAATCAGCAGTAAATTCATTTAATACTATACTATATGAAAATGCTTTCAAGTCTGCTAAACTAGTTAAGAAAGTCCCAGTCAGAAATAAAAATCAAAATAGGTCAAAAAGACGACCTTGGTTTTCTGAATCTTGCCGTGAACTTCGTGTTACAGTAAAAAGTTATGAAAAGTTAGTTAATAAACATCCCTATAATTCTGAATACAGACATAAATTTTATTCTTTCAGATCTAGACTTAGACGTCTATGTAAATATGAAGAAAATAAATACAAAAAAGATATATTTTCAGAACTTAATACATGTGAGAAAGACCCAAAGATGTTTTGGAACATTTTGAATAAATTAAGTAGACAAAAAAGTAATAACCAACAAAACGAATCTTTACCACAAGAAGATTTCATCCAGTTTTATAAAAAATTGAATAGCTGTGACATAAACCACAATAGTTTTCACTCTAAAATTATTAAAGATTTTGACTCTCTAAAAAAAAAGTTTAATTTATCACATGTTACAGATGACTTGACCCACTTGAGTTCAGAGATAACAATTGAAGAGATAGTAACAGCTATTCGTTTAATTAAAAATGGCAAAAGCACATCAGCCGACATGATTTCAAATGAAATGTTGAAAAATGCAATCCCTGTTTTAATAAAACCACTTCATAAACTCTTTAATAGCATATTCGAATCTGGTCAATTTCCGAGAATATGGAATGAAAGCTTACTTGTTCTCTTGCATAAGAAAGGGGACAAATTTGATCCAGGGAACTATAGAGGTATAGCTATTAGTTCCAACCTGGGTAAACTTTTCAGTAAGGTTTTATATAAACGTTTAGTAAAATTTATGGATATCAAAAATTAAATAAGTAAAAATCAAATTCGTTTTAAAGAGAAAAGTCGTACAGCTGACCACATATTCACTGTTAAGACCATAACTGATCAATATAGACAAAAAAAAGAAAAAAGTTTTTGCTGCCTTCATAGACTTAAAAAAGGCATTTGATACTGTATGGCGACTAGGTTTATTTTCTAAACTCATAAAACATAATATCCCCCAAAAAATGTTTAATGTTATTTATTCAATGTATACTGATACAGTATGTAGAATAAAATTCTCTAATGGGCTGAGTCCTCCATTCCTGTCAGAAAGGGGTGTTAAACAAGGTGACTTATTGAGTCCCCTTCTTTTAAACTATTTCATAAATGAACTAGTAGGTAATCTTGATAAAAAAACATACGGATCCAGTTGCCATTGGGGATATCTTTGAACATTCTTTTATATGCAGACGATATTGTTTTACTATCTGAAAGCAAAGAGGGTCTACAAAAATCTCTTGATATTTTACATGAATATTGTTCATCATGGAAACTACAAGTTAATACTGATAAATCAAAAGTTATGATATTTAATTCTAATGGCAAGACATTGTTAAACCATTTTACCTATGATAATGCATATCTTGAAACGGTTACAAATTATTGTTGCTTGGGTATTGTTTTAAAGTATAATGGCAATTTTTGCCTTGCTGTGAATACTCTAATGGAAAAAGCCAGGAAGGCATACTATAAGATAAAGAAAACTATAGGTCTCAACAACCCATGTAGACTTCTTGAAAAATTGTTTGATTGTTTAGTTACTCCCATTCTTACATATTGTAGTGAATTTTTTTTTTTGAGGGTGGGTGTGGATTCACATTTTAAAGACTCTGATCCCTTTGAAAAACTTCATGTTAAATTTATCAAATGTAAGGCATCTAATGATGGATGTCGAGCCGAACTTAATAGAATTCCCTTGAAAAATAAAATATTATATTCAATATTCAACTACCTGAACCATATAGTTTCTTCGGAAAATTCTTTGGCATATGATATATTCACTAAATCTGTAGATTCAAACCCTTGGGTCATAAAGGTCAAGAGTCTTTTAAATGGACTTGGAATGTCTTATATCATCAATAACTTTAATTATGTTAAAGGTAATTTAAATTCCATTAAACAAATAATTAATGACCAATGTTTGCAAGTTCAAAATGCAAATATATTTGAATCAAAAAAGTTAGACTTTTTCAAGAGTGTCTACATAATGGGCAGAAGACCATCCTATGTTGATATATTGAAAAACAGAAGTGACAGAGCTGCAATATGTAAGATCCGTATAAGCGCTCATATACTGATGATTGAAAGAGGGAGACATCTAAATATTCCCAGAAATGAGAGATACTGCTCTGTATGTAATTCTGGTCAAATTGAAAATGAAAAACATTTTCTTTTACATTGTGAAAAATACTCAACTAAAAGGGCCATATTTTACCAAAACGTTTCAAATATAATCGCTGATCCTACAAAATTTCAAAAACATGAAAATAATATAATCTTTTTATTAAATAATAATTCATACACAATCCTAAAATTGACTTCCTCTTTCATTTCAGACAGTCTGAACCTGCGTAAAGCAGAACAAACTCTATAAAATTGTCAATATGTCTAATTCATAATCATTGTTTATAATATTACATATTAATGTAGTCATTATTTGCAATACTTATTATGTATGATCAACTATATTATTAATATACCATGAGCCTTAACCATTTATTGTTGATGAGTTTGTGCTAATAAATAAAATATTTATTTATTATCTACCAAAGTGAAATCAGAGCGAAGATGTCTTGTGATGGAATTGATGATTATCTAGCCGAATATTTCTTCCACGTACTGAATTCCACAGATGCTATATGTTAAAACATAAACAGAGTTCTCCGTTTTACAGTTGCAATTTACGTAGATGGTATATTTTTGTTTTGTAAGGGAGCTGATGAAAGATCTGCTAGTATTAGCACCTTTACAACGTAAAACTAGAATCTACAATATATATGAGTTAATATATGTCATTATTATGGCTTATGTAATTATGTAGACAGGATGTAAAGTACATGTCACATTAGATGTATAAACTTATGTATCTATGGTGTAAATATTTTTACATTTTACCAACCAAACAATTACTTTTCTCTTGGAAAATAACTAAAACTCCGCTATGTAATATTTGTGATGTCATCGAAGATTATGAGCACTATTTTTTGACATGCAAATTTCTGAAATCAATTTGGGAATTATTACTTGATAAACTTAAAATAGGACATCATATAATGTCAATTAGATCACTTTTGTACGGATACAAAATAAACGATACAAGTTATTACAGTATTAATGATTTAATAACAATTATACTTTTTACTGTATACAAAGGATACTATATATCCGAACAAAAAACAAAACAAATTAATGTGTTTGAAATTTTTAAAAGGAATTTCTTCAATATCATGAAATATTGATAAACAAAGAAGGCAAATATGAAAATTCCATAATCTGGTTGCAGCAAAATAAAATTAATTTCATGAATTAGAATTTATAATATATCATGTTATCTTATTTCTATTCAGTTGCATGTATGTCATTATTACTATATATATTGTGCACTAACAAGTACTAACCTTATCACTGAAATGCTATATATTAACGTTAACGAGGCCGAGATAAGGTACCGGTACTTTATGTATCTCTAACAAATGTAAAATTCAAAATAAATATTATAACACTTAAAAAAAAAAAAAAATAAATGAATCATACATATAACAATTTGACAATTAATTATACACATCTCATTATATACCGTCAATAAAAACAAGTCACGTTTTGTTTTAATAGCTTGTCTATGTTTGATAAATAAATGTCATAATCCTTTTATAGTCTTACTAGTCTTAATTTCATTTTGTGTATATTCTAAGCAAT
Organism: Mytilus coruscus; assembly: GCA_017311375.1. Lineage (NCBI taxonomy): Eukaryota > Metazoa > Mollusca > Bivalvia > Mytilida > Mytilidae > Mytilus > Mytilus coruscus. The sequence continues at coordinate 21,961,507 of CM029597.1, read as the reverse complement.
TCACAGCTTGATGATATATTCTTCTTGTTGAACATTGTTGTATGTCATTTGTTGACCTCTAAGAGTTTTCTGATTTTTATTATTGTTTTGTAGGGTTTCTGTTTCTACAACGTATACTCTTTCTCATTATATACATATTAATCAAATGTCTAAACCATTGCCAAAGACACCATCAAGTAATTTCACTGCTTGTCTGCAAAGACTTTAGCATAAGAAGGGACATCTGCTTGTCTTGTTTTGAAGTAAAAACAAATAAGAATATCAATTTTTATTTGGTTTGTTTTGTTGTATGACTGCTATCTCAAGATCATTAATACCAAACTGAATTCAGAATCTAAATGGAAATTTTTGGCACTGAAACAGGGGGAAATTATTGTCTTTTTTTCTGATGCAACTGCAAATTAAAACAAACTAGAAAATCATTTCATTAGAAATCCACAAGGATCAACATTTTATTATTGTCTAAACATAAAACATTTTATGAAGATCACATACAAATGATCATACAGCCTTTAGGACTCACTGATCACATGATCCATCATGGATCACTGGTCATGTGACCCACAACAGATCACATATCACATGACCATCATGGATCACTGGTCATGTGACCCACAATAGATCACATAACACATGACCCATCATGGATCACTGGTCATGTGACCCACTATAGATCACATATCACATGACCATCATGGATCACTGGTCATGTGACCCACAATAGATCACATAACACATGACCCATCATGGATCACTGGTCATGTGACCCACTATAGATCACATATCATATGACCATCATGGATCACTGGTCATGTGACCCACTATAGATTACATATCACATGACCCATCATAGATCACATATCACATGACCATCATGGATCACTGGTCATGTGACCCACCATAGATCGCATAACACATGACCCATCATGGATCACTGGTCATGTGACCCACCACAGATCACATATCACATGACCCATCATGGATCACTGGTCATGTGACCCATCACAGATCACATGACCCATCATGGATCACTGGTCATGTGACCCACCACAGATCACATATCACATGACCTTCAGGTTCACTAACATAATTTTATAAAATCTATCAAACAAATTATTTATGTAAAATTACACATAGGTGTTTCTGTTCAAAAATGCAATATAATCTTATACAAAACTGGCTTTCGACATTCAATCTTAGTGAAATACAAAACATACTAATACATGTACAAGTATTCCAAAATTACTCACATATCAATTAAATGACTATCTGGATTATTGAAAATGTATTTTAATTAATATCAAGGTTAACATTTTGTAAATATTCAAACAGAGGAAAATAGTTTGACCTTTTTTTTTTAATTTTCAACCAACATGTTTTGGGTGACATTTTCAGGTAAGTGAATAAGAAATGTAACTAGATTTTTTTACGCATAAGCTCATTTACTCATGTTATATTATGGAGGTCTACACTTTACCATAGAAATCTTTTTCCGTTGTATTTATAAAGAACAAAGAACGATACTGTTATACAATAAAACAAAGGACAAGTATAGGATACCCTGTGTGTGACAAAAACTATCTTATAACAAATCATTAGATATGGTCGCTTTATCGCTATTTTACGAATTTTTCCTTTGATCTTGCTGACTGATAATTTCCGTTCTCAGCGGAGTCGATTGATATGAAAACGGGTCGAGTGATATGAAAATTATCGCTAGAAACTAAGGAACACGTGCCGTTGTCAAGAAATTAACAACGTCATCATAGGTAAAATAGCGATAAACAGATATCATTGGTCATCTCAACTCGATTGCTTTTCTCGCTTTCGCCGTACCGGCTCAAGCGAGAAAATCAATCTCGTTGAGATAACCAACGATAATCTATAAGTATACTATAAAGTGATATATTTTCATGAGGGTTTTTTTCTCGCTAGTTTATACTTAGTTTTTGCTGTTAATTTTTTTATATCTTAAACATATCTGACAATCAAATACAAGAATAAAATGCAAATGTTGCAACTGCTTCTGGGTTTTGACTTTGAAATAGTGAAATTTTAACCTTGAATATAAACTCCATTAGGGTACATCATATGCATTACTGGAATCAAATTTTCGAATGTCAAAGATGGTCAAGGTTATCGTTATGGGATACTGCATATTTCAACATAATTTCATCTTTCCAAAGGGAAACATACAAGTGAACTGGAGAATTGGTCAATCATGTAAGGCTATATTTATTTTGATTCAGAAATTGCAACAAAAGGTATGAAACAATTATTTGAAATAAATTGGTAATTTTTTATAATATTTTTTTAAAGATATATTTAAGAAATAATTTATGGGGCTTGAATATATCGTGATTTTACCACGGGTTGGCCCTTTATGACAAATATTTTACCCTGAGCGATAGCGAGGGGTAAAATATCGGCATAAAGGACAACCCGTAATAAATCACGATATATTCAAGCCCCATGAATTATTTCGATTCTAATAGAACAAATACGGCAATTGTTTTGGATCGAAGCGCTCTAGATGAAGGCATTATTTGACGTTCCATAAATAAACGCCCTATTAAATTGACGTAAAAGACCGGAGCAAACTGAATAAATGACATGCTTAAACTATTAACAATAACAGATGTAGATAGGTTTGGATGAATCTAAATGATAATTGTACTATTTACAAGAAATCTACCCGGAAATATGTGTTTAATTATATCCAATTGTGTAAAGATGTTAATATCAGTGAAAATACACCTACTTCATGTAATTGCAGTAATTCCGAATACATTTATGGACCCATTTCCCATGTTATAACAGGAGATCTTAACATCGTTCAAGACCGAGAGTTAAAATCATTCCTCAGTAAAGGACCTAAATATCGTCCCCCGTCAATCATTAATTGGAATGAGTGTCGTAATATCATCCACGACTCACTCCGTACTTACTGTTTAAAATGAATAAAACGGGAAAAAGCTGACAAAAAATCTTTGGACTCTTTTTTTAATTCAGTAATGAACATAGTTGATATACGTATTCAACATTTTAAAGAACATTTTACTCTTAACAACAACCATAATAAACCTATTTCTCGTATCAAACATAAACTTAAAGAACTAGCCAAGGAATTTGTTTTGTCCCGGCCGATAAAGCTGCTAATAATATCATTATTGTTTGACGTAAATTTTACATTGAGGTTCTGAAAAAGAAATCACCAATTCACCAACATTCCAACTGACTCCATTTTCAGAAAACGACATCTGTAACAAACATAAACTTTTAGCTACCTCTTTACAAGCAGAACCAAATACAATGAAAGTCCCAACTATGTACTGGCTTCGAAGCTACATAAAACACCTTACAAATATAGATTTATTTCGTCTTCAAGCCATTGTTCCACTACTAAATTGTCTATTCTTCTTACCAGTTCACTTGGTACAATCAAAAACCTGATAATAAATTGTTCAAATAAGGCCTTTGAAAATAGTGGAATTAATTACTTTTGAGTGTCAAAACTCGTTGGAAGTACTTGATAAATTGCATGCTTATATTGGTGATTTTGAATCTGTTCAAAGTTTTGATTTTCTACCCTGTATACCACATTGCCTCACATTCTCATTAAGAAAAATTCACACACCTAATTAAATGGGCATTTAAAAGTCAGAATGTGAATACATATGTTCTACTCTTTTAGGTCATTTTTAGTAGCAATAAACAAAAGAACTATGTCAATTGGACATGCTTTGATACTATATCTGCCCTTGAATTTTTACTAGATAATATTTTTGTTCGCTTTGGAGATTCCGTATATCGTCAGGTTATCGGAATTCCAATGGGGACTAACTGTGCACCACTTATTGCGGACCTGTTTTTGTACTGCTATGAGTTACAATTTATGACTAAATGTCTTCTCTGACTGTTCATGACGTTAAAATACTAAATCCCTGGGATGTGTTTTAGTTGATTTTAGTCTCTGATGCATGATTTTTATCATTAATTGTTTTTGGCTTTTAACTAGCTGTCAGTAACTGCGAGTACTCTCAAATCGTACTTTCTTTTAATTCGACCTGTTGATACTATTTTAATACTTTTTGTTATTTTATATTAATATGGATCTTGTCTGTATACCAGCTTTGATTATTTGGAATATCTACTAATTTTCACTTCTTCATACTACATTTGTATGAACATCAAGATTATTCTCCTTTAATCTGTACAGGAAGTTTTATTGTTGATATTTACCCTTATGTATCTAGTGTTAAATTAGGTATTTATATGACAGACCTTTCTTGGTATTCCTAATTATTGGAAGATTTTATATAGACAGAAAAGTATACCTAAAACGACAAAGTTATTTTCATTTACCTGTATATATTATGAAAACCGGTTTTTCAAAAGTGATTATTTTCTAAGGGTTAAATATTTCGCGGTGGTGTATTGCCATGGCTTTATTTGGACTTGTTTGTTTGCTTTTGGCCTTGAATGTTTGTCCCTAATATTTTATTAACTATGTATTTACTTTCAGGTATCACAGATCGAATTTATTCGTTCATAGTGTGTTAATTTACGTTTTTGATTGAGTTAAGCCTTCCAATTGATGTTTTATCGTGTGTTTTTCTATGTTGTGATGTTATACTATTGTTTCAGAAAAGGGAGAAGGTTTGGTACCATTAAAACGTTTAATCCCGCTGCAAATGTTTGCACCTGTCCTAAGTCAGGAATCTGATGTACAGTAGTTGTCGTTTGTTTATGTAATTTATACGTGTTTCTCGTTTCTCGTTTTTTATATAGACTAGACCGTTGGTTTTACCGTTTGAATGGTTTTACACTAGTACTTTTGGGGCCTTTTATAGCTTGTTGTTCGGTGTGAGCCAAGGCTCCGTGTTGAAGGCCGTACATTGACCTATAGTGGTTTACTTTTATAAATTGTTATTTGGATGGAGAGTTGTCTCATTGGCACTCACACCACATCTTCCTATATCTATTAAACTATTAACAATAACAGATGTAGATAGGTTTGGATGAATCTAAATGATAATTGTACTTATATGTCTTTTATGTATACAAAAATGGCTTATATAACACATTTTAGCATCGTTTGTTTACGTTTCCTTGTGATGATTTTCGGTTTCACAAGCGTGTATTTTCCCGTAAATGCTTATATTCTTACGTCATCGTTCTATGACGTCGGGTAGCTCATTCACAAAAAAGCATATGACGCGGGAGTACGATCGGAACAGCCCAAACAATATATTCATATTTTACCACGAGTGTGTACTCAAAGCATTTGAAGAACGTCATGTTAGAATTTCTGATAATTTTATTTCTACGGAGGGCGTTAAAAATCAGCAAAGACCCATCGAAACAACATCTGATACAAAATTTAATAATACTTTTAGATATTTGGATGATATATTGGCTCTCAATAATGACGACTTCAGTATGTATACTAAAGAAATTTATCCTGTTGAACTTACTTTAAATAAAGCTAATACTAACAATGACCACTGCCCTTTCCTCGATCTTGATATCTATATCATTAACGGAAAGCTTGATACAAACATTTATGATAAAAGAGATGATTTTCATTTCCTATCGTTAATTATCCATTTTAGATGGTGACGTTCCTTGTCACCATCTTACGGTGTTTATATATCTCAACTTGTACGATTCGCTCGTGTATGTAACAACGTTTCAGATTTTAACGAAAGAAATTTATGTATTACAGAAAAATTATTACACCAGGGTTTTCGATATCACAAACTAGTCAAAACATTTACTAAATTTTATCATCGGTACAAGGACATCATTCGTAATATAGCTCAACATGCAGACTTCTTATACGTTCAGGTATTTCACATCCAATCTTTTATGGTAATATTCTTTATAAAGCACTAAAATGTCAGTATTCACCTCAGAAGCTAACAAAACCTTTAAATAGACTTATTAAGAAGGGATATAGTTACGATACTGTTGTCAGGTCATTAAAGATTGCATATTTTGGCTTTAATATTGATTCACTTATAGGGTCTTTGCATCGGAACTAAACACATTTATTTAAAAACCAGTTGTTGGCATGACACGGATTATGCTCTTCTCATATATTTTATGATGGTATGATACTAAACCCCTAACGGGAGGGATTGTGCCTGATATTCATATGATGAAGACATAATCTTTCAATCAGTTTAATTGAGGTCTGGAGCTGGCATGTCAGTTAACTGCTAGTAGTCTGTTGTTATTTATGTATTATTGTCATTTTGTTTATTTTCTTTTGTTACATCTTCTGACATCGGACTCGGACTTCTCTTTAACTGACTTTTAATGTGCGTATTGTTATGCGTTTACTTTTCTACATTGGCTAGAGGTATAGGGGAGGTTGAGATCTCATAAACATGTTTAACCCCGCCGCATTTTGCGCCTGTCCCAAGTCAGGAGCCTCTGGCCTTTGTTAGTCTTGTATTATTTTACTTTTAGTTTCTTGTGTATAATTTGGAGTTTAGTATGACGTCCATTATCACTGAACTAGTATATATAATTGTTTAGGGGCCAGCTTAAGGACGCCTCCGGGTGCGGGAATTTCTCGCTGCATTGAAGACCTATTGGTGACCTTCTGTTGTTGTCTGTTCTGTGGTCGGGTTGTTGTCTCTTTGACACATTCCCCATTTCCATTCTCAATTTTATTATATGTCTTTTATGTATACAAAAAATGACTTATATCACACATTTTAGCATTGTTTGTTTACGTTTCCTTGTGATGATTTTCGGTTTCACAAGCGTGTATTTTCCCGTAAAATACTTATATTCTTACGTCATCGTTCTATGACGTCGGGTAACTCATTCACAAAAAAGCATATGACGCGGGAGTACGATCGGAACAGCCCAAACAATATATTCATATTTTACCACGAGTGTGTACTCAAAGCATTTGAAGAACGTCATGTTAGAATTTCTGATAATTTTATTTCTACGGAGGGCGTTAAAAGCACATCAAATTAAATTATTAGATTAATTTATAAAACACTGCATCAAGCTCAACCGTTCTAATTTATAATGCCTTATGATATGGATTTTATTTAGTAAAAGCGCAAAAAGTTTCAAATTTCTTACACAAGACATTAATAAGGGGGAATTATAATTTTGGATTATCAAATATCCTTAATGTTTGAAAGTGAATTATTAATGTTTGATTTACTAATTTAACACCTTAAAAGTGCGTACTGACCAATTAAAAGTGAAGTTATACTAAATTGTTACCTGTTCATTTAGTATTTTCTGAGGTGGCATAGAATATGGACTAATCTATATAGAATAATGGCATTTTTGTTTTTGATACTGACTTTATCAGCAAGAATATCAAGCGAGCCCGCTAGGGCGAGCTGATATTCGAGCTGATTAAGTCAGTATCAAAAAATTAAACGCCATTATTCTTTTTATCGGCAATCTGCCTTAACTCTATGTTTTTTTGTAAAGAATAAGAATTAAATGAAATAATAAGTAAAACTACTTTTACGCGTACAAAACGTTGGGTTCGTTGTTCGGTTGTATGAATGAAGTCGCGTGCATTTCATGATAAATTGAAGCGGATGGACAAGAACATGTGACGTTACTGCACTGATACATGACGTCATTGCCTAATATTTTCGAGTATCAAGTCCTGTCCATGATATTGAAAATATTAGGCAGCAAGATCAAAGGGGAAATGTTCTAATTGCCGATAAATTGTTCTATATGCCTTTATGATATTGATATCACATATTATTTCATCATGGTTATATAATGCTGTTAGTTATGACCTTTCGATTGTAACAGTGTCAGAGTTTAATAAAAAAAATCTCAAGATATAATTTTCTAATTTGGTTAAATCAGAATGAATCTATATATATAATTACTTCTCATATATGTCAACAAAAAGTACACTTTTTCTTAGATAAAATTTGAGTTTGATATACTCTAAAAAATCAACAAAACAAACTAACTCAAAAAGTCGTAAAAGTATAGCACTCTACAGTCGGAAAGCAAGCCCTTAGAAACGACCGTTGTTGCTACTTTCTTAATTAGACAACAATGGGACTGATATTAAAACCCGCCATTCTGAAATTGGTGGTTAAATTCATGGAAAAATAATTTAGCGCCAATTTGGAATTTTTCTCTTTCTGTTTCTTACTTGCCATTGGGGTCAGAAATAGATTTCTTTCGATTTTTCAAGCATGGTTCTTATTATCAAAGAAAATAATAATTTTGTCCGTCTTTTAAAAATAACGTAATGCCTTTGATCGTCGTTTAAGAATTATGAAATTGTCTGTTATTTTTTCTTCTTTTTTCCAGATAAACAAAGAATATACAAACTATATAAACAATTAATAATAAGTATCTCAAAGTTAAAACAAAAATCAAGTCTAACGTTCTATCACCCCTTAGGAAACCCCGTTCGAACTAAATTCCAAACGAAAGACATTTTTTGACATTGTAGTTTTTTTTATCTTACACATCGATGTCTACTTGCATCTTTACACAATGTACACACATTTAGTGTGTTTGTTTGAAAAAGCAATGGCGAGTTCAGCTGTGAATATTTGACTGGATTAATTATTCTCTTTAAGTCAGTTAATTGTTTGACTTAACTAAAACAAGGTAAGAAAATCGTATACTGTCTTATGATATATGCTATAGCTTCAAAACGAGGAAGAAATATTGTTCATTATAATAAATATATTTTCCTTTAATGTAACATGTATCATAAAATAGATTTGAATTGTTTTATTGAATGTGTAGTTCAGTACAACTACTACCGTGAACTAGTCCAAGTTCAACTCATGGTGCACCAGTAAGGTTATTAGTCAGTGGTAAATTATATTAAAGTTCTAACTTAGAGTTCCTTCTTTCGTCAAATGCATGTGATATGACAAAAATGATAAACGTGTAACTGAAACTTCATCAACCGTTTTACGTAGGAAATTATCTTATTTTATCAGATGTGAGTTGACAATTATAACCACTTTTCGGAGAGAAACTTTGATTGAAATGTAGGTCCATTTCTACATTTTGTGTGCATGTGGGGGTGGGGTGGTGATATTGCAGAAGTATACAATGTATCTTGTTTTGACAATAAATGTATAAATTCACTGCGAACATTTACCCAATGGTACTTATTTTACATTAAAATAATACAGCAATCAATAATTGTCCTATTCCAGATTTGGTATCTCTGTTTTATACAGGAAACTATATTCAAGAATACACGACAAAAAGGACGATTTTTCATTCCCTATTTTAATTTTTCCTTTTTAGACGGTGATGTTTCTTTAGCCACTTCTTACGGTGTGTATATTTTACAACTCATTCGATATGCCCGTGTCTGTTGTTGCGTTTTTGATTTCAATAAACGTAATTTATGTATAACTGATAAATCAGTAGGTCAGGGATTTCGTTACCACAAATTAACTAGATTCTTTCATAGATACAAAGATTTACTTAGGAATTAAAAACGGGATATTACATCGAAATTGGAGGTTGATGTTGTTAATATAGCCCGTAAACTTAGATACGAGGTCTTTACATACAATGTTTTGGATGTGTATGATTGATACTTTAGTCTGGGTAAACATAGTTTTATATAAGTTATTATTGGCCTTATATCGGTATTTGTGTCTATTGTTTTTATGTTATTTGGTTTGTTTGTGGTTCACACCGATCAATTGAGTTAAACCATTTGCAACTAATTTATACAGTTTGTTCTAATGTTGTACTTTAACACCACAGTTCCAGGTTATTGGAGGGTAAATCGCTCACAAACATGTTTAATCTCGCCACATTCTGAATGTGCCTGTCACAAGTAAGGAACCGGAAATTCAATGGTTGTCTTTAATTCATGTCTGTCATTTTTGTTTTTTCGTAAATTTTATTGTAGAAATTAGGCCGTTAGTTTGAATTGTTTTACATTTTTCATGTCGGGGCCTTTCAAAGCTGACAACACGTATGGGGTTTTCTTATTAGTGAAGGGTATGATTGCTTTTATCTTCATCGTTTGAACTCTGATGCAATCATTCCACATCTCCTTATTTTTATACGTATGGTTTATGGTTGGGAAAATCAACTTTTTCATCATATAAGGACTATTTAAGAGGGTATGACCACCGAGGAAATGATTATGCATTGCAGTAAATGCTTCTAATCTTCATGTTTAGCCATATGCATTTTCAAGGATAGGTACCTATGGTTTTGTGAACACTAAAAGATTATTAATTTGAGGAGGCAGTGATACCTACCTGAGAAATTGGTTATATTAAATATATATTACTAAAATCTTTCGTTCGTTCCTTGCATCATTATTGAAATTGTTATTACCTAAGGTACTACCTTTTTTTTTGGACAGAGTCAAAAGTTAAGCCAAGAACTAATCAAAAGAATGGACTATAAACATTGTTAAACCAATAATACGTAAAACATAATACAATAAAATTGAGAATGGAAATGGGGAATGTGTCAAAGAGACAACAACCCGACCAAAGAGCAGAAAACAGCCCAAGGCCACCAATGGGTTTTCAACACAGCGAGAAAATCCCGCACCCGGAGGCGGGCTTCAGCTGGCCCCTTTACAAAAATGTGTACTAGTTCAGTGAAAATGGACGTCACACTAAACTCCGAAACATATAAATGAACTAAAATAAAAAACAAAACATACAAGACTAACAAAGGCCAGAGGCTCCTGAGTTGGGACAGGCGCAAAAATGCGCGGGGGGTAAACATGTTTTGTGAGATCTCAACCCTCCCCCTATACCTCTAGCCAATGAAGAATAAACAAACACACAATAAAACTCGGTTTAAAAGAAGTCCGAGTCCGATGTCATAATAGGTAACAAAAGAAACTAAGCAAAATGACAATGATTCATAAATTAACAAAGGACTACTAGCAGTTACCGACATGCCAGCTCCAGACCTCAATTAAATTGATTGAAAGATTATGTCTTCATCATATGAAAATCAAGCACAATCTCTCCCGTTAGGGGTTAAGTATCATACCATCATAAAATAAGCGAGAAGAACATAACCCGTATCATGCCAACAACTGGTTTTAGAAAAAATGTGTTCATTTCTGATGCAAAGACCCTATGAGTGAATCAACATTAATTTCAAAATATGCCATCTTTAATGACCTGACAACAGTATCGTTACTATATCCCTTCTGAATAAGTCTGTTTAAAGGTTTGGTTAGCTTTTGAGGCAAATGACGACATGACGACATGACGACATTTGTGTGCTTTGTATAGAATTTTACTATAAAAGATTGGATGTGAAATACCTGAATGTTTATAAACAGTCCCTTCTTTTGATTGGTTCTCTGCTTAACTCCGCCAAGAGGAAGGTTGGACCTTGGATATTGATGATTCAATGGTTTAGCTGGCAAGCAAGCTAACCAAAGATACTACCTTTATCTTCCTACTCATGTCCATGTGCTGTAAATGCCCTGTAAATGATGATTTTAAACGGAATATGCCTACTAAAACTGTTTTAAAAGATGCAAAAGTTTAAGCGACATTTTAAACCACAATAAACGTTTGACTGGTCTATTTCTGTTAAATATACGAGATTATGTAATCTAATTACTATTGCCCGTAATTTTCCCCTTGATAAATACATTGTCTCCAAATATTTCGACTGGATAAAAAAAAAAAAAAAAACCGACCTAGACCTATTTTCCATACATGACCGATAAAAATTGAATACTAAGTAGAATGGAAGAAGATGGAAACAACTGTAAGTCACCATATGACCTTCAACAACGAACAAAAACCATACCGTATACTAGCTTTGAAATGAAAACAATTCAAAAGTGGAGACTTTCGGCCTGATATTAAAATACAAAAATGAACGAAAAACACATTTAGCAGATTGCAACCTGCGACAACCTCTCATTTGGGGCACTAGTGACAGGGTTTAACATGTTTGTTTGCGCTCAAACCCCTTCTCCCCACACACCCAACCCCGTCCCTCGTTCCTCATAATTTGGTACAATGATGTAACAAAACAACATTAGAACGGTTAAACTCATGGCAAAACTGTTTAAAGCAATGCAGTTGGACAGGGGCTATCCAAAACTACCGGTACTTAGAATACACAAATATTTCAAAAGACATAAACCATTGAACTAATAGTACTCCCAGCTACTGATAGCTAGTTCAAAGCCACATTTTTTACACTCATAAATACACCATGTTCAATTAAATTAAAATGTCATGCGGAACACATCAATCAAATTCAAACAACTTTGAAACTTATGCTCACAATTATTTTTTTTATCGGAGCTTTTTTTGAGCAGTGAATCTTGTGATTGTCATACATATGGATACATCAGACTTTATAAAGTCATGTGGAAGTTATACTGAATACTATGTTACAGTTCAACTTATTTATCATAATGGATGGTTATTGCATAGATGTATACTTACGCTAAGAAAAAATGTATAATTACATACTTTTTTGTCGATTGACTTGAAACCTTCTTTGCACTACAATATCTTGATGTTTGCCTGTTGCAGTAAGCGGTTAATACCTCGAGAATGAAGGTTTAACATCAATTTGTCATGAACTTTGATCCATTTTTTAGCTTCCACCCTAACCTAACGGGCCACGCGATCTGTTGGTATCCTCTTGCACGCACGTACCATCCCTAAACTTTTACATTCTTGCTTGACAGGATTATTATACTAGTAACGGTTGTTACTAATGCATCGAACCTTTTAACTTATTTGTGTGTCAGTGTGTTTCGACAAAACAAAACTGTGAAAACTTCGAATACAAGAAAGTAAATTTTGTCATCTTGATGTTGCAGTAATTATTATCTGTCTATTTATATGTGTAGTGTTTATATGAGATGTTATGGAATTCCCATCCTGCTACCCTTTTATATATTTATATACATATAGAAATAAACAAAATAAAGGAACTTCTATTTCATGACAAGTCGCCTAACAAGTGTGGTCAATTTCACTTATTTATTGATCATTTTGACATTTGCAGCCATGTTCTTACTATTTATTACAGTTTCTGATAAAAATCAAGACCAGTGACACCTATGAGAGTAGATTGAATCTTTTTGCTATGCTGACTTATATGCATATCTTGTTTGGCTGATAAATTTTTCTGCAAGTTCGAAGTATGTCTATATCTATCATTTTTTCATCAAAATTATAGCCAAAACATAACGGGAATAAAAATAGTCGTTGGATAGTTGTCTCAATGGCAATTATTCCTCATGTCAAATTTTCACGATCAGTCCATTTTGGTAGTTGCAAGTACTAAATCTTTAAGATGAAACATTTATTTGAATCTTTGACCCTTCAACTGTAATTTTGGAAAAAATCTAAATGGGATATAATTTAATTACAAATAGAAAGTCGAGTACACCTTACTACGTTCAGGCGTGTCTTGGTTGACTAATTTGTCCTTAAGACAAATAAAACACAAAAGTTTAATATCCCTCGCTTCAGATTCGATTTTTTTTATGTAATAAGGTTGTATGTTGATAAACTAACATTGATCATTCGCAGCATAAAAATGAAATACATTGATCAAGTGAAATACCTTTGTAATCAGTCATTACTACAGAGAAGGTGTGTTTGAATCATAAAAATAATGCTTCGTGATACAACAAATATTTAAGTAAAAGTGTATTTCTTACTGGTATTTTTGTTTTATTTTCGTTTACTAATTTTTTACTATTTTTTCAATTACAAATTAGGAATATTAATTATTTTATTCATGAAGTCTATATAAAAAAGACACGCTGGACACAAACTTTACACTTTTGGGTTTAAAAATGCATAGCAAAAAATGTGTTTTGTGTTAACAAGGGTAATAAGTAAAAAATTGTAGTCTGCCCTTCCATGAAATATGTAAATACATTCTTTTTTGTTTAATTGAACTTTCGAAAAATTGTTGTCAAAAGGCTTAAGAGTACAGTAAATGATGCTTAATAGCTAATAGATACATTTGTCTTTTATATCTTACTGGGACACCCCTCTTGAAACATGTCTTCAAGGGGAAATTATTATCTACCGTAATCAAAAACATATCTTGGTAAGCCAAGGGTTATGATTCGAACCACTCCTACGAAAAAAAGCGAGCCGGATCGTAACCCATGGCAAGAGAAGATGTTTTCTCTCGCAACATTCCTCGGCCTTTAACCCCAAAACAAGGTTGTTGTCATCCTTTTAGCAGACACTAAATTGTTACAAATAGTTCTGATGTAAAAGAGAAGCGAAAAAAAGATACCAAAGGGACATTCAAACTAAACAACAGGATACAAAACACAACAAAGAATACTAATGACGGAGCAAAACGAACCTCAACAAAATCCGGGAGTGATCTCAGGTGCTTCTGAAGGTCACCCGTCGAGTTACTCATATAAGTACAAACCCGGTGATCAGTCTAATTTGGTAGCTCACATTCGAGGAAAAGGAGGACGGGATTGTGGTTAAGACGATTAGAACACATCTGTGGTCATCTGTGAAACAGATATTTTATAACGGTCAACCATCTCGTGCTGGCGTCTATAAAAGTTTCGATGGGATGATTTCAATTTCACGACTTGGAACTCATGTTTAATAGCTTCCTTGTGAGCAGCAACCTTCTATCATTGAAACCATGATATGAAACGCAAGCCTTGGATAATCGTATCAACAGGGAGATATATTATACATACGCAGGCGCTGCTGGAATATTCCTTCAAAGAAATGGAAAGTTCACACGTTGGAAGCTGAAATCATCTCTTCTGTCGTTAAGTTTTTCCCAGCCGACCCTCATTGTCTCCTTTAAGATGTAAGTCAAGATATGAGGCAGACTTAATTGTATCTGGTGTATTCTTTATTTCAAGTTCGATGGGATAGATGCGTTCAACATAGTCACCAAACTTTCAATTACTTAGTGAGAGGACATCATCTTTATAGCAGAAAGTGAAGTTCAAAGATAATGCTAGCTTCAATTCGTTTATCCTAAGATGCTCATGTATGAAGTCAGCCTCATATGAAAGTAGAAACAAGTCGGCAAAAGAGGAGCACAGTTGGTTCCCATGGGAATTCCAATTATTTGTTGAAAAACAGTCCTCCAAACGTACCAAATATGTTGTCATATCAAGAAATCAAGCATCTTAAGGTAGCACTACAGTCTAACAATGATTTTTTGAAGATATTTTTTTATCACATAATTTTGAATTGAGTATTATTCTGCACAGTTTGTAAAAATCCCAAAGTCATTATCATATCACAACAGGGAGTAAATTGATAATGAACTTATGTAAATAAAAGCACATGGTAATTAATCTAAATATATAGGCATTTGGGAGGGCTAATATGTCAGTCATCTGTTGATACCAGTGTCCAGCTGTTAATCCCTGACCACAAGATAAATATTGTGGGCTTATCTCATTGTATTGCAACAAAAGTCATTTATGTAACATGTTTATAAACAGAGAAAAAGAAAAAGATATGAAAAGGAAAAAATCTAAAGGGAAGAAATCTACCAAAATGAAAAAAAATATGGAAAAGAGTGTGAAAGTATCTTTGAAAGTCTCTGACTGCCTGTATCAATTTCTTCTATTTGGTCTTCTACATTTAATTACAGTTTTAGGCATTTTAACCAATTTTAAGTTTATGTGAAATTTTTCAATTCCATAAAACTCAAACATCATGTGTATGATGTGGGAGTGTCTTTTTTTTTTTAAAGAAGTGGATGGTCTTGGATCTTTTTATGAACATGTCTTTTGATGCAAAATTTTAATGTTCTAGCTAATTTCAGTAATAGTATATTTCTTTTTAAAATACAAATAAAAATTATTCTTTATAGTGAGAATAATGATTTTAAATATTGATTATATGCAGCTGGTCAATCCTGTTATTCTCTTGTCTTAGACTGTCTTGACAGAGGCGGAGCTTTGTCTATATTTAATTACTACATCACAGATATTGGTCAAATCTGTGACGTCAAACTCCGCCAAATGCCAAGTTAGTGTTGCACAGTGCCACACATAATGCAAAATTTACAGCATTAGAGCATCAAAGAGACAAAGTGTGTGGTTCTATTGATAAAGTAATGGTGTCAGAACACTCCTGGGTGTTCCCAGTGGAATTTTGTATTTATATTGCATTTATAGGTCTCCAAAGATGAAAGGTGAAATGAGGTTTGGGGGGGGGGGGGGGGGGGGGTTTTTTTTTTTTTTTTTTTTTTTTTTTTTTTTTTTTTTTGGCAATTAATGAGCTATATTTTGAGATTTATCATATCAAAAATAAATTTATCTATGGATTAAGAAAGAGTAATATTTCAGCTTTAAAATGAGTTAAAGATTTTAAAAATCCATTGAGTAGTTTTGGAGAAATTAATCTTTAAAGACTTTTGGTTGGAGTCAGAAAATTCTGACTGTAGTGCTACCTTAATAATGTCAGTTTCAAAGAATGTTTTGTTTGAATCAGAGAGATTTTTTTTACAAAGTACGATTTATCCCTCCCTAAGATAAGAATCTTGTATCTACGTTGGCTTTTCTATTTAATTAAACAAAGCAGGACCAACTCATTCAATTTGTCTTTTTGTTTGGAATTGAGAATACTTGTGTAAATTGTAGAAATTGTAGAAAAGTCAAATGTTTTAATATTATTGCAAGATGAATGTATGTACAGATCTTTGGAATTGTTTAGTATCCACATCTAATTCACACCGCGTCTAGAACAGATAGTTTCACAATAACTTTGAATCCCGGCTTTGACTACTTATAACATTGATGTTAATAATTTTGAAAGAGGTTTCGTGGAGTACTTGGAAGACCCAGCAATATGTTTGTAAGGACACTTATGTTATTTAGGTATCCAATAAAATGAATGAAGATCTAGTGCTTCATCTTTGGTTGAAATTTTAAAGAAACATAGAACAGACCTATGATTATCAAGGATTTCCTCCTTGGAAAGTGTCGTAGGGGTAGATGTTGAGTTTCCAGTGACTTATCAATACCTTATTCATTTATCAAGCAGATAAGGTAATGTGATTAAACAAAATGTTGTTTTGGGCTTTATCTGCGTGGACAACAACATGTTATGGAGGAAGGACAGGTGTTGTAACATTTGGGTCTCTAAAGATTGATGTAACATGTATTCATAGACCCGTTTTTTATTTAATTCTGATTTGCATCAACGTCCTCACAGTCTTTATCCATTCGAAAGAGTATCTACGTCTTTCTCGCGTAACCCATTGCCTGGCATAATCCGCTTGAATTCGTCAGCACTTAATTGTATCTGGTGTATTCTTTATTTTAAGTTCGATGGGATAGATGCGTTCAACATAGTCACCAAACTTTCAATTACTTAGTGAGAGGACATCATCTTTATAGCAGAAAGTGAAGTTCAAAGATAATGCTAGCTTCAATTCGTTTATCCTAAGATGCTCATATATGAAGTCAGCCTCATATGAAAGATGCAAAATTTTAATGTTCTAGCTAATTTCAGTAATAGTATATTTCTTTTAAAATACAAATAAAAATTATTCTTTATAGTGAGAATAATGATTTTAAATATTGATTATATGCAGCTGGTCAATCCTGTTATTCTCTTATCTTAGACTGTCTTACTACATCACAGATATTGGTCAAATCTGTGACGTCAAACTCCCGCCAAATGACAAGTTAGTGTTGCACAGTGCCACACATAATGCAAAATTTACAGCATTAGAGCATCAAAGAGACAAAGTGTGTGGTTCTATTGATAAAGTAATGGTGTCAGAACACTCCTGGGATGTTCCCAGTGGAATTTTTGTATTTATATTGCATTTATAGGTCTCCAAAGATGAAAGGTGAAATGAGGTTTGGCACCCAGCTGTTAAATCAATATATCTTCTTACTGGAGGCATATATCAAAAATCTGAGACACGGTTTTGCAGCTTGTGTATGGTTGATTAAAGGGATGAAAACAAATTTTTACTACCATTTGACCTGAATGTGCTATTTCCATCCAAGTTGGAAGACCACTTTTTTGGCAATTAATGAGCTATATTTTGAGATTTATCATATCAAAAATAAATTTATCTATGGATTAAGAAAGAGTAATATTTCAGCTTTAAAATGAGTTAAAGATTTTAAAAATCCATTGAGTAGTTTTGGAGAAATTAATCTTTAAAGACTGTTGGTTGGAGTCAGAAAATTCTGACTGTAGTGCTACCTTAATAATGTCAGTTTCAAAGAATGTTTTGTTTGAATCAGAGAGATTTTTTTTTTACAAAATACGATTTATCCCTCCCTAAGATAAGAATCTTGTATCTACGTTGGCTTTTCTATTTAATTAAACAAAGCAGGACCAACTCATTCAATTTGTCTTTTTGTTTGGAATTGAGAATACTTGTGTAAATTGTAGAAAAGTCAAATGTTTTAATATTATTGCAAGATGAATGTATGTACAGATCTTTGGAATTGTTTAGTATCCACATCTAATTCACACCGCGTCTAGAATAGGTAGTTTCACAATAACTTTGAATCCCGGCTTTGACTACTTATAACATTGATGTTAATAATTTTGAAAGAGGTTTCGTGGAGTACTTGGAAGACCCAGCAATATGTTTGTAAGGACACTTATGTTATTTAGGTATCCAATAAAATGAATGAAGATCTAGTGCTTCATCTTTGGTTGAAATTTTAAAGAAACATAGAACAGACCTATGATTATCAAGGATTTCCTCCTTGGAAAGTGTCGTAGGGGTAGATGTTGAGTTTCCCAGTGACTTATCAATACCTTATTCATTTATCAAGCAGATAAGGTAATGTGATTTACAAACAAAATGTTGTTTTGGGCTTTATCTGCGTGGACAACAACATGTTTGTTATGGAGGTAGGACAGGTGCTTTGTAACATTTGGGTCTCTAAAGATTGATGTAACATGTGTATTCATAGACCCGTTCTTTTTTTATTTAATTCTGATTTGCATCAACGTCCTCACAGTCTTTATCCATTCGAAAGAGTATCTACGTCTTCTTTCTCGCGTGTAACCCATTGCCTGGCATAATCCTCGCTTGAATTCGTCAGTATTTTAATGTAAGTTGCTGAGGACACAGGATTCTTATGCGCAGAAAAAGATTGAAATTCATTTGGTTGATCAAAAGAAAAGTATCTTGAGAATCGAACAAAGTTTTCAGAGAAACAATATCCAGGATCCTAAGGCGGCCACTTATTTATGATCTATACTCATTTAAGAAGTGTTCGGACTCACATGATATTTTACCGTGATAAGGTCAATATATATAAGACCTTCATTGTATATTTATGCTCACCATTTTTATGCAAAACCATTTATATTTTTATTTTGTGTTTCATTGATAAAGATTGTACGTTGACCTATAGCTGTTTACACCTACGTCAATTGGTTTCTAATTGATTGTTGTTCAATTAGCAACCATACCGCGGGTATAGGTATTGTATATTTTGCACCGTATTTTGATGGTCATGCAAAAGGATCATAATCCCGCAAATTATATGCATATTTTCTTATCTAAACAATTAAAATGAACGAAATAAACATAACTTTGCTCATCTGAAATATTTAATTTACCAAATATATGATAGGTGTATTTCTAACAATTACACAAATTTTCTGCATCAATGATCTTGAATATTTGATATTTTTTCTAAAATATAACAAGACATAGGTGCACATAATCAGGACAGTTTTTTTTCAGCAGCACATCATCATGACAATTTTATTATCACCGGCACATCAACAGGACAATTTCTTTTTGCAATGAAAAGTCGTTGTAATATACCTCGCCGTTCTGATACAATATAAAAAAACCAACCAGCACAGAATCAGGAAAAACCAGCACCGACCAGGACCAAATCACCAGGACAGAACATACTCTAGCAGGACAACCTTATAAACTTTGCATATAGTTTTCGAGTAAACAGCATCCAATATTTGACCACTCTACATATTTCTCACCAAAGTCCATTGCATATGCAAAACAGTTGTTGCAAAAAAAAATTTAAGTAATGAAAGAAGATTGAGAACATCTGAAAAGTGCACATGAATAAGTGCACAGTAATATAGACTTTTCCATCTGAACACCTCACAATTTTTAATTATTGAAAGAAAGACAACTCAAAATAGTGTTTTTTTAATTTTCCGCGAGTATATGCGCGAATGTATCCCCCTCTTCCTTGCCCAAATGTAACTACATTTATATCGTGAAATAACAACTCGCGAATATATACAATACGCCGACGACACATATTGTGAGGAAGTGAGGAAACCATTAATACAAATCTAATATGTGGTTTGCGTGGAAACACAACATACAAAACTTAAGAGTGAGCAACACGAACCCGAAAACCAGGATGATCTCAGGTGCACCGGAAAGGTAGACAGATACTGCTCCATGTGACGCCAGTGTAAGTACAAAGCCGGTGATGTAATTCGTAAAAGTTATTTGGAGAGTTGGGTGTCGACGGCATATCTTAAATTATTTCTGTTATATTTATTTACCATTTTTATACACTTTAGACGTTTTAAAGTTTGGCATACTGTGTGGACACTTATCACTTGCTGAAGAATGCATATTACCCTCTAGATGTCTTTGGATATGCCTGTCTGGGTTGCTTTATAAATTACGAATAATCAACATTTCCTTTTGTTCATTCGAACGAAGGAAAATAATACTGATAACGGAAAAAGCACATCTCTCAGATGACAGGAATATTCTTGTCTATTATATATATTTTGCAAAAACAACTGATGAATCATTTATCAAAGAAAGTTCTACTTGAGTTATTTCATTTACACATTTGTTTTAATAATATGATTAAAACAAAAACAACTTGTAGTTCTGCAATATCAAAAGATTTTAAAATCTTTTCAAACATTTTTTAAACAAATTTTTAGTCGCATTACGAAACGGAGCATCCATGAAAGCATATATCAATGGGTTGATAAAATTGGTAATCAAGTAAATATGATATACCCATAATACAACGATAAGTTGCTTCCTTGATAAATCTTCCCAAAATTCTGAGAAAATTCCTTCCAATATCAGAATGGTAGATACCGGTGCTATACTGACAATGAACATGGATGTGATTATCATGAACATAAAAGAGAATTTGTTTTTCACTCTTTTATTTCTCCTATGAAGGGGATTTCTACGACTTTCTTGGACTACAACTCCTTTTTTATGGTCAAATGATACACTCGAATTTTGGCATGTTTCGGAGAAGTTGTGTTCTGCCTTTCTTGATATTTTATCTGCTATGGTTACGGCAGTTATGTCTGTTTCGTAATTAACTGGAATTTGATTACCAAAATGTGTAGGCTGATTGGGTTTGGTTTGGACGTTTGTTGATTCCTTTCCTTCATTACATCCAATATCGGTTTCTATCAGAGACTGTCTAGTTTGATGATTCTTAGTTCTGTCATTTTTCAAACTTCTTGACAAACGTGCAAACGTTTTCTGAAATTTATTTGTTCTCAAATGACCATAGATAGTACAGCCAATCCGTCCATACAGAAACAGAAAGGACACCAGAATAAATAACGACACCGTGCTGAAAGCAATTCCATAGGCTGCTCCTTTGATTGGAGAATCATACTTAATTTTACCGCACCGTTTCCCTATAAAATATCCTTCGCTGGTAAACTCATAATGATCATATGCCCATGCTAGGGGTAAAGCCACCGCCATGGCAAATATGAATGACAAAATAATCATCATCCGTCTCAGCTGCAATGTCAGTGTGATGTTTTACATATTTTCAAATATCTTTGTATAGCAATACACATCAACAAAAAAATTGACGTATAGGCAGTATTGCATTTAAGAACTGCCGCTATTTTACAATTGATGCTATTTGCATAGTTCAACTGCATTGCAATAAAAGTGATATCTATGAAAGAACACACAACACACGCAATCAAGTCTGCTACGGCCAAAATTGGAATGAAGTATCTTTCATTAGAAACATCTTTTATTTGGCATTTGTAAACGACAATGACAACTGTGTTGCCGATGATACCACATATCAAATACAACGATAACATTGTGATGTTCCCAATACTGTTATTTTTGAAATCAGTATTCCACTGCTCAACAAATTCTTCAGATGCATTAAGCGCCATTTGTATTCTTTTAAAAGTCTTTGTCTGTTCATATACCAATGTGAAATTGTCACTTGGCATTCTGTTATTTATATATTTCTAGCTGAGGCTGCCCTGAAGGAGATCTGTAGGAATATTTCAGGAGAACGCCGGCTCATGTTTTTGTTTCAACTCAAAATCGATTAATCAATTACAAGTTTTTGTCAAGCATTAAACAATCATTAGATATATTAAATTAGTAGCTTAAAGGAATACCTTATCTGTCTTAACCTGATTATGAACCTTCGGATTCAAATTAGATTTGAAATAGAATAACTATGATGTTTATCTGATTTATAGTATCCGCCTTATCTTAATTGCAAATTGTGATAATAATACAATGGTCATTTACAAAAAATGAGTATTTTCAAAAATGATTTAATAAGTTGATTTTTTAAAGAGTGGCATGGTTAATTACCGAGTAAAATAATGCGTTGAAATTTAAACCCCCGAAAAACAAACCCAAAAAAAAACCATAAAACTGTAATCAAAAGCGCACTATCAACAAATTGATCATCAAATGATGTGTTAACCTATAAACCAAAAATCCGTGTTACAGTAAGTCTCATTTCTAGAGTGTCAGCTGCTAGCATCAAACTTTCATCTGACGTGCCTTCTGACCTAGAGCTAGCGTAGACAGTCACACATTCGAACACAAAAAATACAAACTAATGTTACGCAGATGCAACTAATTTCAATTTTTTTTTTATATTTTCCCAAGCTTACATTTATGTTCATATTTATAAATGAACTGTTACAAAACCTTTCATTGTTCATTTTAAAATACTAAGCATTTCTACCCCAGAAATAATGTCTTTTTAGACGAAACGCGCGTCTGGCGTACACAACTATAAGCCTTGTAACTTTGATAAGTTTTTTGAAATCATAATGTTAAGGAAATTATTTAACCAATGCATGCATATATACTAAATTAAGTCCTCTATTCACGATATCTTTTATAATAATTACGAATCCATGACGTATACTCGACAAAAAAATATAACATTCAGTGAAACCTCGCCCTCTAATTAACTTTTAGATTTTATTGTCGAATTTTACCGAAAGTGAATTTAATAAAAATTGAACACATAAACACGGAGCACGTGCAAAATAAGTGAGATAAAATACATGCTTTTTTTTAATTTCCATGCGTTTTCGTTTGTGTATTAGACTGTGTATCAACAATTGTTCATTCAGAATCATTTAATACTATTTAATTTCCACGTTTGTTTACCTCTTCTCTCATCACGGTTTATCCTTTCAACTTTGGCTGTGCGGTTGTCGAAATTCAAACCAAGAGGTTTCGTGTACCGGCACTGCATACGAAAATGCTATCGGCAAATTAGAATGCGGGAGGACAATAATTCAATAGCCGGGCATTTCTGAAGATTTTGATAAGATACAGGATTGTTTTTCAGAAGAAAATCCATGTACATGTTTGAAATTGTTTTTTTCATTTCCTTACTGGCCAGTTTGCCTTGAGAAATAAATTGTGGCTATCACGCCTCTTTGACGTCAAGTACGCTGCCCATATAGCTTTATATTGTGACTCTGCACCTATCTTTATAGTATCGATATGCAAAAAAACTGATAATTGGAACATACGAAGAAGCAATGAAATTAAGTGAAAAAATTATATGACTTCTCAGCACACCCGAGTGGTACGATGGACACAAATAGGTTGGAAAGATATTAATAAGATTGCTACGCAAAAACACTAAAATACTATAAACAAAACGGTTTAAACCGTTTAAGGAAAATAAAGAATAACAGTAGGATTGCCAAACAGACACCAATATAGTCAATATTGGAAAAGTTGGTTGCTGCAGTCAACACAACGTGCTATGAAATATATTTCACGATTTATTCAAGTGATTAAATAGCAACGTTTATTTTTAGATATGTAAATATAACTGATTTTACGGTGACCTCCGACCAAAATAGATATTATGCGTGCTATTATGAGTAATGCAAAAAAGAGTTTTTTCACATTATAATAGAAGATAATTGATTCGAGGGAATGGGTAACAGTCAATACTTCATTTTCTGAGGACAAACAATATACATTGTAAAAGATGAAAATTTCACCTTATAATTTTTTTTTTTTTTTTTAGATTTGCTACTTTCAGTGTAAGAGATGCAAACGTCCAGTGTTCAATTAAACAAAGCGAGTTTCACAAAGGAATTAGAGTGACAGAAGAAAAAAAAATATACAAATAACAATTGTTCAGGTCTTTCAACGGAAAAGTGGAGAGTCCCAATATAGCTAAATAAATTTACTTGTGTCGTCACTCATCAATCATAGTTGTTTTCTCTTCCAAAGGTGTCATCCGAAGTAAAATAGTTCGATATTCATTTGCTCTTTACTGGTCACACATGGGTCCTCAGTCACGTTTACTCTGGTATTGCTTCACAGTAAGATGCCATGGAATCCGATGATGAGAGAACCAGATAGTTTAACGATTAACACAAACTGTTATACTTACTCTAAAGATTGACGATAGATATCAAATTAAAGCCATGCAACGTTAAGTTGAAGGACATAAATGAATCGATAATCATGTTTGCTTCTTTTTCGTACATTGTATATCAAAACAAAATAAACTTAAATTCATTTCAATAATTTTAATATTCAGAAATAAATATTCCTTTTATATTTCAATTTCTATTAACAAAGACAAAATGCATACGATTATATCTCATACTAATAAGAATCCTTTACCTCCTTTGGTGCTACTTGATATAAAATTGACTACAAATGAAACAAAAATCTCCGATCGTTTTATCCCCCTCTTCCGCTTATGTTCGTACCAGTAACAAGAATATAACCAATCATTTACAACTTTGACACTGGAAGTATTAGTTTCCAACACATCCAGGTATACAGATACATATAAGAATCAGAAAACCAAAAACATGAAACATCTTCTTAAGTACTAGTATTCGAGCATACTCCAAATATAAAAATATTAAAAAGTAAAATAACAAAAATACAGAACTCCAAAGAAAATTCAAAACGGAAAGTCCTTTATCAAATGGGCAAATCAAAAGCTCAAACACATCAAACCCACTTTTTATATATATAATGAGTTGTCAATGGTATTGATTTATAAGAACACAACAGCGGATTTCAATCGCAACAAACGTTTCGAATACATGGCTATTAATGACAATTCTAATGGTTGATTTTTATTGATTAACGTATTTTCATTCATAATATTTTATAATTAAGTTTCGTTTGTTTTCTTGTTATTATATTTATGAACTATTATACAATTTTCATAGAATATTGGAAACAATCAAACAATGATAATAATAATCAAAACATACTTTTAGGCTTAGTATACACAACATATACCGAAGCAGCTGAGGACCATGTGATAATAAGTTGTCAACAATTCCTTAAAAGTGACAAATTGGCATTCATTTATTCAAATCTTCATATGTGCTTTTATCAGTTGACATGAACTAAGGTGGTATGCTAATTAGATAAAAAATAATTGAAACACGGAAATGAATTTCTAGAGAAAATAATGTTCCAAATGTAGAAAAAAGTGATAATCACAGAAATTTGTTGTCATTATAATTAATAGACATTCCACCTTGTTTGACAGATGCCTCAATGCTTATACGCTTACATTAGCTAATGTGTGTGTTTGTTTAATTATTTTCTTAATTCTTTGTTTGTTATATTTCAATGTATTTCATGAGGGCATCAGGGAAGATTAGTTTTACAGCTATCTGTGTAACCCTTTTTAAATAAAGAAGTATTATTAAATGTATAATCATTAATATTATTATTATTATTAAAAAAAAAAAAAAAAAAAAAAAAAATGATTTTTATTTTTCTTCCTTTAAAAACTAAACAGTATTTGTATTACATATTTACATTTGTAATCAACTAAATATTTACATTTTTGAATACGGATAAGTGTTGTGTATTTACTATTAATTCATTCATACAGCAATTACCACCTAGTATCACACATTTTGTACTAATATGTACGTTTTTGCATGGCCAATAATAGCCGGAAGTCAAGGTTGGTTATTTACCCTCGTGGCCAATATCGATATTAGCCCTCGAAATCCATATCGAGCTCCCGAATTGACTTCCGGTAACCTGTCAATCAAAAACTATTTGTAAACAAGATGTCATCTGAAGCATCAGGAGATGTTTCTCCCAGTATCAAATGACGATTAAAAAAAAATTCATACAAGAAATGAAAAATGAGAACACAATGAAAAAAACAAAATAAAGTTATGAATCTGATGTAGCAGGAAAAAATGCAATAAAAGTTATTTGTCCGCCATTACTGGACATCACAAAAGTTCCCGTAAAATTTTGACGTCATAATAGAAAATATATGACGCCACAATGGAAGAGTGATTGTTGTATGACATCGAAAGTTCAAGCGGAACAGATTTCCAAATAGCGATAAGTGTATTCTTCCTCAGCATTAATTGGAAATGAAATACTTAATATTTATAACTCTGAGAAATAATATGTTTATTGTTAATTGTTTGTTAAACTTTGTATAAAAACTTGTTTTCTCACTGTGATACGAATTTTGTTAACTCACTGTGATCATTTTTTAGATTTTTTTTGAATCATTGTTGAGAATAATAAACATAATTTGATATATGCTTTCTTTTTTCTCCAGCTTGAAAATATGTGATGAATAGATTATCAAATGCCATTTTCCATATTGGCTCTGGTATCAGCCCACGACTCATATTAAGCCCTCGGGCTAAAGCTCTCTGGCTTGATATGGGAGTCTAGGGCTGATACCAGGGCCAATATAGAAAATGCCATGTAATAATCTATATTATCAATAAACAAAACATGTGGTATTCATCAACTAACACACTTATAATGTGACAAATTTATTTGAAAATTTTGTGTTTTCTAAGTGGTGTGGCCGATGAACTGATTTCTAATTGATCATCATTTTGATGCGATTTCTTATGGTTAAACTTAGGACTGTATTATTGAGAAACATTTTTTTTTATAAATATTTTAAAGAACTTTGTGGTAGAATTGTTTATTATTCTGTATTAATTAATTTTCAAAATGCTATATATCTTTAATTTTTTTTTTGATGAAGCGAACCCCTTTAAAAACTTAGCTCATATTGTCCATTAATTAATAAATAAATTAATTCTTGGTGTACCTTGATATGCTGAATCTGTCCAAATCGGGGTCCAAAACTAAACTTTGTTTGATTTAAACAAAATTGAACATATGGGGTCTTTATTATGCTAAATCTAACCTTGTATTTAGATTTTTGATTTTGGGGCCTGTTATCAAATTGGTTCACAATGAGGTCCAAAGGGTCCAAAATGAAACTTTGTTTGATTTCATCAAAAATTAAAATTCTTAGGGTTCTATGATATGGTGAATCTAACCGCGAATTTATATTTTGGATATTGGACCATAATAGGTAAATGTCTAATTTCAAAATTTTCAGTTCTATGACCACATTTATTCTGTGTCAGAAACCTATGATGTGTCAAATATTTAATCACAATTCAAATTCAGAGCTGTATCAAGTTGAATGAAGTCAATACTTGCCCGAACTGTTCAGGATTCGACCTCTGCGGTCGTAATAAGATCCACCCTGCAAAGCATTTTATTTTAATTTGTAGTCCCAAATGTTTTTACTTGTTAGATAGAGTTACCTGTAGGTTCTACAAAATTACTTAAAAACTTAATTCCATAAAAATTAGATGTTTTATGAGAAAAAAATATTTCATATGTCAGTCATTATCCATATTTTGAGGAAATACATCTTTTAAAATATTTTTTCTTCTGTTAAATATGTATGCTTTTCACAAATATAAGTCAGTTATATAATGAAATGCATACTATTGTTGTTAATACCTAAGTTAGGTGTAATGTACTTTTGTTATGAAATGTATATTTTAACAGTGCAATCTTTAATTACAAAGTTATATCTGGTAATAAAAGGTATACATTTTATGACACTGTTAAATGTAAATATATGGTCTATGTATATTGGATCTTGTCATTGATATTTGTGTAGATTTCCTTGAGAGGAAATGTACATTTCATTACCTAAAACTTATATTTCCATTATTCCAACTATTATTGTTATTCCAATGTTCATAAGTAAACAAACTGTTAAGAAAATGTCAAATTAAAATATATAAACAAATAGATTGCCTTTTATTTTTATCTTGTCAGTTAATAATGTCAAGGAGGTCGAGACCATATATATAACCATATTGAAATAAGTACCTCATAAGTTGATGTCAACACCGCTTGTGAATTTCAGTCCAACACATGGCAGGTGCATTCTACTTCAATCTTAGTTAACTATGATTGTCAGTTTTCCTACCAAAGATTGTCGTTCTCTCAGGCCTTCTGACTTCCTCCATCAATAAAAAATCTGACAACCAATAAATAGCCAACCGTGCTGAAAGTGACATTAAACACTGATCAATCAATCATAAGTTAATTATACAGCTTTGTTGATATCCATGTACATAATTTCCAGTCAGTATACATAGTTGAACTACTCAGTAATTATCATTTGTTACATGTATAAATATCAAGATTTTTGTCTCGTCAAACAGCGAGACATAGGTATGTTGTTTCCATCGGCGGCGGCCTCAACAATGTATTAGTTTGTGATTAGGACTAGTTTATGGTGAACCACTAGTGGTAGGTCAATGATAATTTGTATGTAGTTGTATAAGCATTAGTATATCTCATTACCATGGAGATTTTTTGGCCTTGTCCCCTCAGTCATGGTCTATTGACTTTGAAACTTTGCTTAGATTACATACTGTTGATTCATTTATTTTCATGGATTTCGGAAAACTTGCCTTTTCCTGGATACATGATTTCGAGGTTTTGCCAAAGTCTGCATACAACTGACAGAAGTGTGTAATTCGTTGAATATTTAAATTCGTGGTTCACCTGTACCAACGAAACCCTAGAAAATTGGTATCCAATAAATAATAATGAATCCACAGCATATTGGTTTGTGATACGTCAGTTTATGGTGAACCACTAGTGGTGGGTCAATGATATATGGTATGCAATTGTATAAGCATTGGCATATCTCACTTCCATGGAGATTATTTAGCCCCGTCCCCTCAGTCATGGTCTATTGACTTTCAAACTTTTACTTAGTTTTCATGTATTAGTTTGTGATTAGGTCAATTCAAAATGAACCACTAATAGAGCATTTGCATTATTCACGTATTTGCTGGCGTATCCGTATCGACGTATCATATAACACGTATATGAGGAAAGAATAAATTAAGTCAAGTTGGTCCAGATGAAGATACTTTTTAATGCATTTAATTTTAATTCGGTTTTAATAGAGATCCATGCTAAATAATTATTTTATACAAATCTGCCCGATACGTATACGTCGATGCGTGCACGTATCCAGATAGGTGAATAATGCAAATTCTCTAATGTTATGTCATTGATATTTGGTATGCATATGTATTGGCATTTGCAAGTTTCATTTCTATGGAGATTATTTAATCCCACACCCTCATTATGGTTCATTGACTTTGAAACTTTTACAAAGTTTTCAAGTTAATGTTTGTGTTTAGGTTTGTTTAAAGGGAACAACTTCTGAAAAGTCAATGGTAGCACATCTGATTTCCATGGAGATTGTTTAGCCCTTTACCTTCAGTCATAGTTCATTGACATTGAATATTTGCATAGCTTACGTGTTAAAGTATTGATATTTTAAATTCAACAGTTGCATTATCAAAATAACAAACAGGCGAGACATATCTCTATGTTAACAGTTTATTTAGGAGATAAGTTTATGAAGAGTACTTATGATAGACTTGATATTTGGTACTTAAAAATATCATACTAAATATCAAGTTCAATATGATGCTGCATTACTGTTTTTGAAGGATACAAGATTGCACCCAGAGCAATAAAATTCCTGTAGTCAGTGAATTGTTTGAAACATATTAGCCATCTTCTCTGATGTTTTGTGAGCTCACACCCATAGTACAGTGAGTTTCAAATATTATTCATTTTGATATTAAGAATTTGATTCTAACTAAGATATTTGATTAACAAAATGTTTATAACCATACTTGTCATTACAACCATTTTAGACAAAAATGACACAAGTTGCAGAAAGTAGTGCACGATGAATGAATCTATCTGTTCTATCTACAATTTTGGACACAAGGGAGAATACTCAATCAGTGCAGAATAAAAGCAAATTTTACATTTTCAGTGTTCACTTCTTCTCATTCTTGCTCCAGAGACTTGAATTTTGTATTGGTAGCAATGATTAATATATAATTATGGATTATGGATTTTGGAAAGCTATTATATAAGAATCTCCACTTGATATTGACTACACTGATTTGAAATAATTTGAATATTGTTCAATATAAAGTTTATCAAATCAAAATTTTGATAAGCTATTGGTGATATTGAATACTGTAATTTGACAGTATAATTGTTTGTTTTTTTTTGTTGCTTTCACGTTCTTCTTTAACAGTTCTATAACCTAAATTAAATAATTGAGAGGTTGTGCACTTCACATATCAGCCACCATTTAATATGACATCAACGACGATGTGGTATGATTACCAAATGATGTGATAGGTTAGCAACTATAACTTACTGTAGGGTCTTCAACAATGTGAAAACCTATACTGCATAGCAAGCTATAAAAAGCGCCTAAATGACATGTGAAACAACTCAAACAAGAAAACTAACAACCTGATTTATGTATAAAACAATAAACGAAACAAAAGTTGATATACACCTACAAATGATAACAGCTCATGAGTTGGGATAGGCACATAACCACAATGTGTAAATTCTAAGAAAACTAAAATTATATACAACTAAACTACACCAGAAAAAACTTATATTATAATTATTAGGTTATAGGTAAACAGCAGGTGTATTGGCACCAGATAATCATCTGATTACCTATAATACTTTAATTGACCCAATGCCATCTCCAAGGACATAGCAATCCGTTTTAAATAATTAATTTAAAATTAAATTAAATGATAACTCTTTCTGGGGTTATTTAGTAGCTTGTTTGCTAATTTGGCTGAATACTGAAATGAGTTTAGACATGTGTCCGATCACAGATTGTTTTATTCCTGAAAGAATGATAATTATGTAAGTAATATTAGAGAAGAATCTTGGACATATAATGATTGCTAACAATAACTTTGTCATCTTCGCTAGCCAAGGGTTACGATCCACTCCCCTCCTCTCCAGGAGAGGAGGGGAGTGGATCGTAAGCCTTGGCTACTGGAGAGGAGGGGAGTGGATCGTAACCCTTGGCTAGCGAAAATGTAACTTTGTATACTTCTATTACAATTTTTTTCTTAACCTTACATTGTTAACACGATTTTGGTAGAATTTCCTCATAATTACTACCAGTAGATAATGATATATGTTAGAGCATCATCTGTCTTTTCGCTTTTAAACTTGTATTTCATTCAACACAAATATGCCATACAATGAGATGCAATTTAATTCTAATACCAGATGATATACGAACAAAGAATAGGAGCTAGATTTTAGAATCTTGGTCCACAAATCTATCTCAAACAGATTTAGTTGTAACATTATCATGTGCTTGTCCTGAGTTTAGGGTATCGTAAAATTGATGCTTTTTGTCAATGCTAAACAAAGACTTTCAAATTGTTTTTTTGAAAGAGCAATTGAATCATATAGCCACTAGCTTTTGTCTATATTCAAACTTCTTCTCTACCTGATGTGTACATTCTTCAGACCCTGTCTGTGTCCATTGCAAGCAAATCATTAATGATGCATGTACATAATCGGATATTCAATCAATAAACTAGCTAATATGTCAGTATTACCATATATGCCAAAAATGCCATTTTATTTAAAATTACACAAGTTTATGAAAGTAGACACGTGTATGAACAAATAATGTTTATGAATAAAGGGAAATAATTCAACGCACAATATTGCTTGAGAGTGTTAACTTTAGTTTACAATGTACATTGAAAGTAATGTTACACCCCTTAATGTTCTCACTGAGCACACGTGAAGTACCAAGCAGGGTTTATATTTATATCACATATCTAATATGTCCAGAATCTGATCATCTTTTTCTTGTTGAAAGAATTCCAATGCTGAAAATTACACAACCATTCATCTTTACATGATACAGTCCCTTTATAAGATTTTTACAAATTACAAGCAACAAAGATCAGACAGTTGAACGCACTATATGTAGAAGCTACATATGGAAATGATAATCTTTCATAATAATTTTAAAGTGATTTTCTCTTTTGAATTGTTTTGCATTTCATGTCGAGCCTTGTTTTGGTATTGATTTCGTTCATATAGTTGTTTACGTCAATGGTGGATAGATTGCATGCAACCAAACCACATCTGATTTTCATATCAAACAATTTCAGTAGTATATACAGTAAGGTCTACGCTGAACAAACCATTGTAACCTTTACATTCGGTCAAGTTTCAAATTTTACATGACCGATGGTCTAGAATTTGGTGATGACAGTCTTGGTGTTAATTAAGAGTCATTTACCAATCCGCCATAGCGTGATGTCGAATCACTTGATATAACTTATCAACGTAATTTATAGGAGTAACACGATGGGTGTCACATGTGGAACAGGATCTGTTGTCAGTTTATTTTCGACGAATGAGTTTGAATGTACCTTTGGTATCTTTCGCCTCTCTTGGACAGGGTATATACTATTTGAACATACTACCATCATGAGCACAGTATTTCAATGTATTTCAATGTTCCAAGTGCAAAAGTAATATGATCTTTTAAGCCCCGGTCACACCTTACCGGATAGCGCAAACGGATGCCGAACGGATAACTTTTTTCAATCCGTTCGTTAGACATCCGTTCTTATACGTTAGACATCCGTCAATATCCGTTGCATGTCCGTTCAGTGCCCGTTTTATGCGTCGACGTCCGTTCTGTCCGGTGGAAAATTTTGAACATGTTCAAAACTTTGAACGGACGTCTAACGTATGAAGTGTCCGTTTAACGTCCGGTAGGCATCCGTTTTAACGGTACTCGTCCGATTCGTTTCTGTTACTTGTCCGTTATACATCCGTTGGAGGTCCGGTAAACTAATTCACCAACGGACTTCTACCGGACGTATAACGGATAAAACGGATGATGAACGGAAGTGAAACGGACATGACCGGAAGGATAACGGATAAAACGGATACGTACCGAATGTAAATGCCAATTGAAAATTTCACGTTAGAAATGTTATTGGTATGTCAGATTTCTTGAGTGTAATGAATGTTTATTATTCATGATGGATCGTGTAGTAGGAGCACGTCTTCACTATCAAGCACCTCTTATTTAGGCCAGACTGAACTTAAATGTTGCAAATATAAAATTTTAAGGTCACGTGTATGTGATTTACATGTATTATTATTGTCGCCTTTAATTTTCCGCTTACCTTGTTCATCCGTTTTATCCGGTACGCTTCCGTTAGGTGTCCGTTTAATACGGTACTCGTCCGTTGGATGTACGTTCGACATCCGTTCTGTCCGGTACGTTTCCATCTCTCGTACGTTGCATGTCCTCTGTGTGTCCGTTAGCCATTCGTTACGCGTCCGTTTTATTTAGTCAGTACAGCAACGGACTCCCAACGGATAAAAGTTTTGTCAACGGAAAACTATTTTTTCATCCGTTTGGCGTCCGTTCGAGCTATCCGGTAAGGTAGCTTATAGTTCTTCAACTGTTTCGATTCTTAACATCCTTGTTATTCAAATGTTCGGCTATAAGGTAAATCCAGAAAAGACGCTTCGGACTTATGACATTTATAACGTGTTGTTTTCTTTTTCTATAGCTTGGAAACTAAAACTTGGGCAAAACCGTTGTTGCCATATTATAAAGTTTTTATCAAGATAACACAAGAAAACTAACCTCATCCAAATATTTATTTTCAAAAGTGCGCTTAAAAAAAAATCTATAAAAAAAGTGTCTAAAATATGTAATATTTCCTGCCCCTTGGAAAGTATATGAGCTTTTTTCTCTTTTTAGCCATGGCTTTGTCAGTTTATTTTCGATCTATGAGTTTGACTGTCCCTCTGGTATCTTTCGCCCCTCTTTTTTTCCCAAGCCATACAAATCTATAAACTTTCCAAAAATTTCATGCAGAAAACTCAAATTCAACTTCAAATGAATGTGATAACATGTGTTTTATTTTGCCCCTTTTGACCCTTATACCTGGTAAACCACAAGAGCTTCCCCAAATTCGATCAAGAAAACCGGACAAAAATTACATAAAGAATTTGTCAAAAACGACATAAAATCTATATTGCTTTGATTGGACAATATTGGCTTCTTTAATATTCTGTTGATGGGTTGCTGTTTCAGTAATATATTATCCATATCTCCATTTATTCATATTTTTGTAAATTATACACAGAAAACCGTTCGTTTTTCAAAATAGCAATACTACACCAATTCAGGTCCCATTTATTTTTAAGAGGATTCACGACGTAAAGTACGAGACGCATACTACACAACGATAGAAATGCACTGTAGTTAAATCAGTCGTCAAGTTAGTCTTCCATGGTCGGATCGATCAAGGAAAAGAGCTTAAAAAGTGACTGTTTTGAGTAGAAATTTCTAATATTTTGACTTGCTGTTTAGGAGATATTGATTTGATAAGCTACATCCTGATTATATTTGATTAACGTTTACAATGTTTTACTTTCTGAAACCGCTCCTTTTATGCTGCTTTGTACTTCATTTGTTACCGATAAAACGTTCAATATTCTTCTTCCTGTATTTGATTTCATGGCTTCATAAATTATTGCTGCTGATAAGAACAATGGATAAATTATCCGACTTATTTATCTCATTGTGTAACGTATTATTGAGATGGTGACTGGATCGCTGTCCAAGATTTTAACAGTAAGTAAAATAAATCATGCATTTAAGACATGTAGCTCACTAACACATTGCATTGTTCCTTACTATACTGAGATCTACATTGATTAAACGGGTTTTTTTTCATTAAGGAATAGCATTCGTAAACATTTGAAATACTTTAGAATTTTTTTTCAGTATATATTTGAAATCAAATAAGGTATATTTGTTGTAAATAGATTCATTCTATTCCAGATGTAAGCGCATGCAGAGTAGACGTGACTGAGGACTAATCCAGTATTGAATTGCATATCATATAGCAGAAGATGGACACAGTGGCTAACTTATTTAATCCTTACTGCCAGGTACATTCAGATAGCTTGTTAGAGTACTTCTGCGTTGACCACGATCAGCTGTGTTGTCAATATTGTCGGAGAAAACATTCATCATGTCAAAACACCATGTCGCTTAAGTTGTCGTCAGAAGGTATACAATTTTCTCACAAAGTTTCCGATTGCATGAAACAACTGAAGACATTTGACAGCACTTGTCAGGATATTATCAATAATAGAGATCACTGTGTTGCCGCCTTAAAATCAGATGTTCGAAGATTGAAAGAAACTTTGTCTCAAAACTGTAGAATCGATAAAATAGAAAACAGCTTAAATGAAAAATTAGAAAATAATTTGAAAAAGCTTTGGAATGAAAAACAATATGCTTATCATTTGAAAAGGGAGGTAGAATCAACATATGATAGGATAAAATCGTATTTGCAACTACACATGGGACGAACGAGCAAGTTTTCATATTGATTCATACATTTGACTGGGAGTTGAAGAAAATCGAAAGCAACATAAGAAGTGCCATTAAAAGTCTAAAAAATATTAAAGTAGAAGATTGTGGAGGTAAATATAAAATTTCAAAGATAATAGATATAAGAAGATGTGGTATGAGTGCCAATGAGACTGTTCTAACTAGTCCATGTGAAATCACCTTCAGGTCTGCCACATTCATCCAAGCACAAGCTCCCTCACAATCGGCAGCAACACTCCAAGTGTTTCAATATCATTCTAGGATAGATGTCACGGGTAAAGCTATAACTGGTATTACTGTCACCGACCAAAATGTTTTACTGCTTTGTGACTATAAATACTGTGGTAGTGAAACGGTTTTGGCATACTCTGACACAGGGATATTTTTGAACACCATCAAGATGCCTGCTCCAGTATGGGATATTGCCATGATCCCAGGTTCTTGTAAAGCAGTTGTTACTTTTAATAGCAAAATTCTCGGCTTTATCAATACATATAAACTAATACCAATGAAGAGCAAAACCGTATTTGGGTCAAAACATCTTTCTGGTGTAGCTGCTTCTCAAAACGAAATAATGGTCGGTGATATGGTAATTATTCACTTCTTAAACATACATGGACAACATCTTCGTTATTTGAGAACCTGGGGTTGGGCGCAGTATCGTAGTTTTGGAAACAACAACCGTTTACTATATTCAGATCATGATCATGATTCTTTAAACTGTATAGACCTGAGAGGCTTTGACATTTTCAAAATTCAAATACAAGGAGAAAATATGCACAGAAAAATTGTGCAGGATCTTAGAAATAACATCTACGTCACAGGACGTGGCACTAACTCAATACAACGTCTGTATCCTGATGGAACATTAGACCGTCTTGTTGTGGATGTTTATAATGGAGTTAATGACCCTTTAGCTATATGTTTCAACAAAGACTATGACAAGTTATATGTATCAAACAATAGAGACAAATCAATACTAGTATTCAGGTGTAATTAGACAATCAATCGTGACTGGGTTTTGATTGATTCTGACTTTTAAAAGTGCTGCTTCATTTAACTGTTTAACGTATTATGTAATTATACCAGTACATTGCGTGTTATTTTCATAGTCATACATGCTTTCATGCATTGCTTAATTTAGTAAAACTCATACTATATAAGTACTGTATACTACATTGTATAATCCAGACAATTCAGTGCAATCTGGACAGATTATGGTACCAATCTGACAATATGATCGTCCAGACTATACAGATATGGTCTGTGCAGACCATATGGTCACGGTCAATACTATATATGGGTACAGTTCAGACCATTTTGATATCATTGTACATAAACATGACATATTCTACTATTGAATAAATGAACTAAAATTGAATGAAATAAAAAAAGAAGGAACTATGCACGCTTTACAAAGTGTAGTATACACTGAATTGTTTTTACGTTTAAAACTTGTAGTTACAACTTTGCCTTTACCAAACAAGTAGGTAAGCAATTTTCCATTGAACATAAAACACAGATCATTATATTAAAAAACAATGAGTGTGCCACGTCCCGTCTGTGATTTTGGTACTTGTTTTTTCTGCCTTTTCTGATTTGATGAGTTAAGCCCTTTTCATCTGATTTTATAGCAACTTCATATGTTGTGCTAAACATTACACTAATGTTCCACATAAGGGGAGGACTGGGCGTTCAAAAACATGTTTAACGAAGCCACATTTTGTTTGTGCCTGTCTAAAGTCAGGAACATGTAATTCAGTGATTGCCGTTTGTTTTTTGTATATCATATTTGTTTTTCCTTCACTATTTGTAAATAAATCATACCGTGAGTTTTCGCGTTTGAATTGTTTTACATTTGACATTTCGGGACCTTTTAATGCTGAAAAAAGCGATTTTGGTTTGCTAATTGTCGAATGCCGTCCAGTGACCTATAGTTGTTAGTTTTTTTATGTCATTTGGTCACTGGTGGAGTGTTGTCTCATTGGCAATTATACCACATCTTCTTATTTTTATGTGTAGCATATTTTAAAACTGTAAATTCAAACGTAAAGAATATGTTATCACACACGGGAAATTCCACACCTGCCAACTGTCACTATTTGTGGTAGATTTCCCTATGGATGCTCCCAATTGGAAATTTTGAAAGAGCAAGTTTGTCCACAAATTAAAACAATACAATCAATTTTACCATGAGTATATGATTGTTAAAGTATGAAGAAGCAAATAAACATCATTTAAATAAATTTGAAGATCCTCTTAAAGGTTTTGTGGGACTATGAGAGCCATCTTGCACGTTAAAACCCTATGGGCATTTTGAAATGTTTGCAGGTATGGGGAAATCACAAATTACATATGTTTGTAAGACAAAGAGTTTATAAGTTCATAGCATTTCTTTAAAAAATCACAAAAAAAAAAAAAAAAAAGAAAAAAAAAGATAAAGGTAGTAACACACATAAAGGAGAGATCAAAAGACCAAACTGACCACAAACACCGACCTCCCCGAGAAAATAAGCACATACTTACAACGCAAAACATATAGTCCAGATAACCTTGCTTTGGACAGAAACAACATTTTGTTGGGTTAAACCAGTTTTGCGTGGTCCAAACTTACTTGGTCCAAACACAACATTTGGTTGCATTAAACCAGTTTTACGTGGGCCAAACGTACTCCATATCCTTTCATTTTCTATTGGTACAAGAACAACATGTGATTGGCTTTAACCAGTTTAACATGGGCCAAACTTACTTGACACAGATACACCATGTGATTGGGGTAAACAGTTGTATGTGAGACGAAACCTTTGCTATAATATTACTATTGCCTTTCTATCCCACATGTCGTAAGAATAAAACAAACGATAAAACCTGACAGTCCAGCCTTCTACAGTATGACCAATAACTAAAATATTGAAATAAAAGACGACCAATACTTTGGATTGGATAGCTTTTTTTTAAATATCACGATCGATTCAAGACATGTTTTGAAATTCTAATGCTTTCTCTTTTGACTTTAGCAGTGTGATCTCAACAATTATGCTCGTATCCAAAATATTTAAAAATCCGAACCTTAAGTTTAAATCATTTCATAATTTTCATCACTATATTCAATACTAGAATTAGTATTTTCTCAGTGATACACGTTTACAAGTATTATGTCACATGGCAGAATAATGTTCTATATATAATTAAGGATATTACAACGGCATGAAAAAAGAAGCAGTAACTTCTTTATTAGGATCTATTTTTTCCATTAAAGAACGTATCACTATGATAGTGTTATAATATTCATATAAATCTTGTATTTTCTGTATAACAACTTCCGTAAAACAATATCAATAGGGAAAGCAAAACTTCAAAAGAATTATACGTTAGTGCTAAATGAATGCTCTTTTTTTAATATGTGAGCATATTATATCCTGAATATTTATGTCCATTTAAAGTATGATATATATAACACTAAAAGCTAATCGAATGAATTGGGTTTATAACTACATTTTTGTTCTTCCCTTCGCCTATTTTGGATTGCTCAGTCGATCTGCAATGCTCATATCACGGCTTTGAGACGTAAGCAGATATCATCAGCGACGTCACGATACACAATATCACACACCTATACCCCTCCAAAAAAAAAATTTGACCCCAAAAATTACCCTCATTTCAAGTAAAGAGCCCTTAATTTTCATAAAAAAAGCAAAAACACCCAAAAACAGCAAAAAAACTTTGCTCCCAAAAAAAAAAAAACAACAAAAAAATTTCAAAAACAAAAATAAAAAGGTCGGGAGAACACACCGCGAAAAATTCTGTTGGATTTAAGAGAAAAAATTTCCCAGTGCGCCCCAACCTCGAGAAATGGTAAAATGTAAAT
The DNA here is from genome assembly GCA_017311375.1 of Mytilus coruscus. Classification (NCBI taxonomy): domain Eukaryota; kingdom Metazoa; phylum Mollusca; class Bivalvia; order Mytilida; family Mytilidae; genus Mytilus; species Mytilus coruscus. Next base: position 21,921,791 of record CM029597.1, on the reverse strand, counting down.
TGTGATTTTAATTAATTCTATCAATATAGTCTAGTAATAAAACGGATCAATACGACTACAACTTAAATTGCTTTTTACATTTGTGAATTGCCATTTAATAGGACATGACTTTTAAATCTATTTTCAGTCTATTTAAATCGATCATTGAAAATATTTACATGGTTGTCAAGAGTATGTTTACATGTTGCCTAGATAACGTTGTCATCACATGTAAACATATAGCATACGTTTATTGACAGTGGAGAGAAGACAGATATACGTCTTGAGGGTAAAACATTGGAGTATTTCACAAGAAAATCATCTGTAGGTGTTTATTCATTCTATTATTTTGTGTTGTGAATAGATTCCGTTGTAACATTTTATTGGAATTTCGTCAATTTGATCATATACTCAAATAATGAATGCTACACAAAAGTACACATGGACGGATGAACAATATGCAACTATTTTAGAACATCAGGCTTTTCATATGAATATGACTACTTTTTAAACAAGGTTGTGATGGAAGGACCAACCAAGACGTTTCCGAGGAAACCAAAGAGTAATTTGAAACAAGTAATCATGACAAAGAAAACAAAGGAGTACAAAACGAAGTCATGAACAACTTCATGCATATTTAGTTGAAAACTTTGTAGATACAAAGAAGACGATAAACAGAGATGTGTTTCTGTTTAAACTTGAGGACATTACCACTGAAGCCCAAGCGCTTGAAAAATTAAAAGACGGGTTTAAGCATCTTAAACGTCAAAATGCTCAGACTCTCTTCTTTTTATTCAATATGGAATGTTGCTCAATGCTGTTTACAAGAAATTTTCGAACTACGTTTTCAAGGGGTTATCACTATTACATGGGGTAAGTGGCTTCTTGAAAACATTGGGATTCATCCTTCCTATGCTCGAAGGTTGCGGGAATGTGCAAAATCGTTGGGAGGATACTTTAAACTTTATGAAGTTGGACTTTCTTTCACCGAGATCTACAAGCTTAAGAAAGAACTTGTAGCTTTGTTTAACAGCAGCCCAGAAATGAACACATTTTGGAAACAAAATCCTGATATATGTCCCACACAAGAAATGGAATCATCTCAAGAAGTCATGACTCTGCCGACGCTGTAAGAAGATACGCCATTTAAATTATGTATAGTACAATACTTGTTCTTGTTTGTCATGTACAGTCCCACTTTACTACCGTAATTCATAACATGGCAACGGTGACACTGCAGTAGCGCCGTTGCTAAGGATATGTGTTGACTATTAACTGATAATGGATTCTGTATTACTTTACTACCGTAATTCATAACATGGCAACGGTGACACTGCAGTAGCGCCGTTGTTAAGGATTATGTGTTGACTATTAACTGATAATGGATTCTGTATTTCTACATACCTGAGTGACTGTTATATGTACATGAATGATAATGTGTAATTTTGCAAATACTTTATCTTGTGTTTAAGTTCTTACAAATGAGTGTTATAATAAAGATTTAAAACTTAGTCATTTGTAATTCTTGTTCATAGAAAGAACCTGTTATTTCTTCGCCTTTTAAATCAATTATTTTATAAGTAAAAGGAATTGTATTTAAAACTTTTTCAATTACAAATATTTCTTTAGTCCAACGAGTAGTATAACCCTTTTCAAATTTACCCTTTTTTTGTTATTCTTACTCTATCTCCGACTTCAATTTAGGTTTTTAATTTTCTCTTCCTTTTCTGGATATAAATTTTTATACACTGTTAATTCATTTTTAATTTACTTGCTTGAACAGGTGTCATTTTAATTGAAGAATGTACTGTATTATTATAATTTTAACTAATTTATCTAATATATCATAATATTTTAAAGTTTCATTAGCAGTAAAGTATTTATACATATGTTGTTTCATTGTTCCTATCCATCGTTCCACTACACTGGATTTTTCTTCATTCTCAGTTGAATATAACTTTATGTTATTATCTTTTAACAATTCTTTTACTTGTCGATTATAAAATTCGGATCCTTTATCTGACCAAATATATATTGGTTTCTTTCTTTAAATAATGTTTTAAATGCTTCACTCACTGCTACTCCTGTTTTATTTTTCAAAGGGCTTAACCAACCATATTTACTAAAACATCTATAACTGCTAATAAATATTTATAGTGTTTATTTTGTTTTGAATATGGTTGCATATCTATTAAATCAACTGCCCATGTTTGATCTATTGAATGAACATAAACACGTCTTTTAGGAAAAGATTTTACAACTCTATGATGTAATTCATCTGCTAATTTATTTGTTAGATTTATTTTAGACATTTTAAATATAACTAAAATTGTTTCTTAAAAATGGAGGCAAAAAGGATAAAATTTTATCCAAGCAAGGAGATTCATATAAACTTGTTTTGACAAAAGAATATAAACATAAAGCAAGTATTTATGTATTTAATTATAAAATTAGTCTAAAGGATGAAAAACAAGAAACATTTACAAATGCTTTTGATCACATGATAGATTATTCTATAAAGATTACCCTAATGGAAGAATTAAAATAGTACCTATTCATGAAATCATAATTGCTAAACATAAAAGCTGGCCTATAAGAACATATAATACAGTTAAAAAGTTATTCATGGATCAAATGGAAAGATTATTAAATAGTGCTGAAGAATTAAATTTAGAAGAAGTTATTTTTGAAGTTACTATTATACCCAATAAAAGAGGAAAAGGTAAAGCTTTAAAAATATTAGATGTCATAAATAAAGAAGTATTATCAAAATAAAAATGATGATACAATATGTTTATCAAGGGCAATTGTAACTTCTTTAGCTTCAAATAAGTTATTAAAAGATTTTACAGATTCTCAATTAAAACATATCAATGAAAGTAGACCATTACAAAAAGATTAGCTGAAGATTTGCATAAACAATCAGGAGTAGAAATAAAAGAAGAAGGAAATGATTTGGAAGATTTAAAATTTTGAAAATTATCTTAATATGAGAATAATTATTTTTACATCAAATAGTACAGAACATATTTTATATAATGGTAATGAAGAATACAACGAACAAATATATTTATATTATCATGATGAACATTTTGATACAATAACAAACATAACAGGATTTTAGCAAAACGTAGATTTTGTAAATTATGTTTAATTGGTTATACTGAACAACATACATGTAAAGATAATACAGTAACAACTATTAGAAAACAACTTGTTTGTGAAAATGTAATAAAACATATACAGGTAAAACCATAAATGTGGTGAAAAATATGTTTAATATGTTACGAAAAATACACGGAAAGTAATGAAGAACACTTATGTTATATGAAACCATCAGTACCAAAACAAGTACAAAATAATAAATATATATATTTTGATTTTGAAGCAAATCAAGAAACAGGAATACATATAATGAATTTTGTATAGCTTACGATTTAGAAAATATTTATTGTTTTAAAAATAACTATGTAAAAGTATTTAAATGTGATTTCAATATTGATAATTTAAACTTGTTAAAATTAGACATAGATGATTGTTTTAGTGATGTAGAAAAATTAAATATGAAACCCTATAGGAAATTCTGTAATAGACAACTTTTGTAAATATTTCATAAGAGACAAATTTAAAGACTACACTTTTATTTCACATTATGGAAAAGGTTATGATATGCAACCGATTTTAGGATACATTGTAAAAAATAAAATTGAACATAACATAATTTCTTCTGGACTAAAATTAACAGCTATGTTTATTAAAGGAATAAATTTAAGATTTATAGATTCAATAAATTTTACATTGTGTGGATTAGCTGCTTTCCCAAAAACATTTGGATTTGAAGGTAACAAAGGATACTTTCCACATTATTTTAATACAACAGAAAACCAAAAATACAAAGGTAAATATCCTGATAAAAATATTATGGTTTTGATACTATGACTACCAAAAATAAAAAGAATTTAACAAATGGTATGAAACAAAAAAGATAAAAATTTAAATTCTATAAAGAAATATTTTATTATTGTTTTTGGATGTTTTAATTTTGTCAAAAGGTTGTACATTGTATAAAAATTATTTTTAAATATAACCAATAATTGTATTGATCCATTTCAATATATTACAATTGCTCAATGTTGTACAAAAATATTTAAAACATTAATGTTAACAAATGAAACAATTGGAATTCACAAAAGATGACAATTAAAGAAGTACATTCACAAAATCAATACAATGGTTAGAGTATATTTCTTTAGAATATGGTATAATGATTCAACATGCTAAAGAGCAGGTGAAAAGAAATTATTCATTAATAATAAATGTTATAAAGTCGATGGTTATTATTATGATAGAAAATAAAATGCGTAATGTTTATGAATTTTTGGATGTTATTGGCATGGATGTACAAAATGTTATAGTCCTGAAGAAATATGTAAAAAGATAGAAATAAAAAACTATGAAAGAGTTATATGACCAAACTAAAGAAAGACTTAAAACTATTGAAGATTATCTAAAACCAAATGTAAAATTCATACAATATGGAATGTGAGTTTGATCAACAAAAATATCCTGAAGTTGATCCACATTTAAAACCTATTGATAAAAGAGATGCATTTTATGGAGGAAGAACAGAAACTATTCAATTATACAATAATCTTTCTGATTTAAAAGGTAGATATGTAGATTTTTGTTCTCTGTATCCATCAGTAAATAAATATTGTAAATATCCTATAGGACATCCTATTACATATACAGATATTTCTGTAGATGATTATATAAAAATAATTATTTCGGAATAATGAAATGTAAAATATTACCACCTAAAGGATTGTATCACCCTGTTTTACCTTATAAACAATTAACTAGTGATAATACACATAAATTACTTTTGGATTATGTAGAACATGTATGAATAAAATATCTTTTAAATGTAAACACATAGATGATCCTACTTTAAATAAACATGATAAAATACATGAAATAAAAAGATGTAAAGAATGTAAAAATATTAAAATGAAAATGTATACATTCTAATGAGGAAAGAGTTATAGTAGGAACTTGGTCTACAATAGAAATAGATAAAGCAATAGAAAAGGTTATAAATTACAAAAATATATGAACTAGAACATTTTGAAAAAACATCTACAGATATATTTAAACTTTATGTAGATACGTTTATGAAATATAAACAAGAAGCTTCAGGATGTAAATGTGATCCTAAATATTGTAAACCTGATTGTGAGAACGATAAAGAATGTAAAACCAAAATACAATATATCATAGATAATGCTGCTTATAATCTAGATATTGACAAAGTTAAACACAATTCGGGATTAAGATTTATAGCTAAAATATGTTTAAATAATTTATGGGGACATTTTGGTATGAGAGATAATTTTACACAAAAGAATATTGTTTTACTTTAGAACATATAACTAAAATAGTATTTAATGAAAATATAAAGATATAAGTACCATGATATTAGATGAAAATATTGTATTAACTGAATATAAAGAAAAGAAGAATATTCTAAACCTAATCCAAGTGTAAATGTTTATATAGCTTTATTTACAACAGCACATGCTAGATTAAAATTATACGAATTATTAGATATTCTACAAGAAAGAGTTTTATACATGGATACAGATTCTTGTATTTACAATGATGATGGTTCTGAAGCATGTAAAAAGTAGAAAATATGATGGGAAGTAAATTAGGTGATTTAACAGACGAAATTGTTTCAAAACACAATGCTAATCACATAAAACAATTTATATCTGCTGGTCCAAAAGATTATTCAATGAAACTAGATACAGAAAAACTAGTTAGCTGTTGTAAAGGTTTTAGATTAAATGCTGAAGTTGAAGAAAAGATTACATTAGATAAAAAATAAAAATAGTTACTGATGAAAATGAAAATATGAAACTGTAAAATATGACAACATAAAATAGGAAAAGATCATCAACTTAAAACAGTTAAACAAGTTAAAGCTTATGATTATATGTTTGATAAAAGAATGGTATGTTATGAAAATGAAAATCTAATTAGAAGTTTTCCTTATGGATATTAAAAATATATAATTTAAATTTTATTTTAAAATGATTGAAGCTTATACCGAGAAAGATGATCCTTATGCTAGAGTTATATTAGGAAAAATAAAATTATCAAATTATCAGATATGTTGTTTAAGAGATGATGGAGAATGTCCTTTGACATCAAAACAAATGGAAGTAATGGAAAAGTTTAAAGGTAAAAGTTATCTAAGTTTCCTCCTGGTTGGGATGCTTTCATTAGACCTGACAAAATTTATGAATATGTTTTGAAAACCATGTCCTGAAATTTAATTTATTTTGTTATTTCTTTATAACCCTCTTTAAAACTTTAATCAAAGGAATAATATTTTTAGATTTAAATGTATCATTTTCTTCAAGGTAATCATCGCTTCGCTCGCTTATTTTAACTTCCAAACAACAAAACCTGTTAAAACCATTCCACCAACAACAAATGCAATTTCTCTATTTTTTGATCTTCTGATGGTGTATAAAAATCACTTAGTTTAGGTTTGGGTGATAATGGAGTTAATTGTTTACTTGTAATGTAATAGTATTGTTTCATTGCTTGGTCAACATCTTCAAAAGTATGTTCGGCATGATGTTCCTTTTGTAATTGTTCATTGATGAAATCTAATCTTTGTGTTCTTCTTTTATTCCATTCTTGTTGTGCTTTTTCTAATTTTTCTATAGCTTTATCATGTCTTATTTTCTCTTCATTTGCATTACTACCCATATGTGAAAATAAATAATTACTCCTGAAAATGCAAAAGCATTTGTTATTGCCCACCAAGCATCATTGTTAAAGCACTTGCCATTTTATTAGAGCGACAAGCGATTCCTAAAAACAAAATAAAATAAAAAAGAAGCGGTTCCTTTTATTACTTCATGATATCAGCAGGTATAATACCTTGCTTAATCAACATATCTTTTGTTGCCATTGCAAGTAATATATCAATGGATAACATTACAACATCATTTACATTAAAATCTACTTTTGGTGCTGGTCTCCTTAGTACCTTTTACCTATTTCTGCATATCCAACTGTTAACAATGTTTCCACTCCAGCATGATATAACATATTTGCTATTTGTTTTCCGTCTTTTGAGTTGTCATTTTAATGTACTAAATTTAATTAAATTCAAAAGGATCAATTTCTTTCTTTTGTTTTTCTGGTTTTGTTATTTCTTTAATCATTCTTTCTGGTTTCTTACTTTGGTTGTAAAAACAATCCCAATCCAACAATACTTATAGGAAAAGTACAAATTTGTAATCAACTAGGGAACTGGAGTGTTTCTTGACAGAAGGGATATGTTCGTTTGATTCATAATCTGTTTCTGTATCAGAATCTTTTGTTATTTGTTTGATTTTGAATTTTCTTTTTAATTTTTCCACTTCTTTTTTCTCAATTCTGCATTTCTTATTCTTACTTCTGCACCTTTCTTACCAGCAGCTACTCTTTTGGGTCTTTTGGTTTGGGTTTTTAAATACTTCTTTTTTTCTTCTTTGTTTTCTTTTTGTTCAGGATTTTCATTCATCATTTTTATGTCATTATTTTCATCTTTTTTCGGAAATCGAGCGAAGCGAGTGGTTCGATATGTCTTGCTGTTGTTAATATTGCAGTAAAAGGAGCAAGATACATTCCATATCTATAGTACAGTTCACAACATGTATTAGTTAAAGCATTATTGATAAAAGGATCTTCCTCTAAGTCTTGTATTAAAATTGGTGGATTAACAACTTTGAAAACTTTGATACACCCATGACATATAAATTTATAAAGAGTTTCCTAATGTCTTGGTCATACTAGCTCCCAATCTTGCTTCATATTTACAGTATAGTTTGTTTATTTGCTCTGTTGTCATTTTATCAATATCTGACAGTTGTAATTCTTTACCCAGATATTGTTTACTGTTTCCACCAGCAACAACAGATGATAATCTCTCGCGTTTTTTTCTTGAAGGAACCGTTCACTTCGCTCGCTTCATCATCAATATTTATGTTTTCCACAATTTGCTCGCTTAATAATTCTTCAGCATTCATTTTATACGTTTCAAAAACGGATATAATTTATTTTAACTTTAAAAATTAAATACAACATATCCAACCAATGATAAGACTGCAGTGTTTGTTGCAATTGTTAGTATTTCCAACAGCATTGCTTTTTTTATTGCTTATTTTGGTTAAATTACTTAAGAATTACTTATTTTGGTTAAATTACTTAAGAATTACTTAAGCATTACTTAAGCATTATTTTGCTTATTTTGGTTAAATTACTTAAGAATTACTTATTTTGGTTAAATTACTTAAGAATTACTTAAGCATTACTTAAGCATTACTTAAGCATTACTTAAGAATTGCTAAAAAATCAATTAAGTAACCAATAATCAGTAGGTTGATCTGTCTTTAATATTAATTTACGATGTTTCTTTTTTAAGTTCTTCCTTTATTCTTTGTCTTTCTTCTAATGTAGGAATAACATCATTTTCTCTTAGACAATTATCAAAACTATCTCTATCTTTTGTGTAGAACATGCATAACCATTTTGTTTGTTCTCTTAAATCTTTTAAAACAGAGTTGTATCTCTGTGAAATGACCCACACTGATTGTTCCGCGTGTCTTCCTGAAAATGCAAGCTCAGACAGCATATCTTTTTCTTTGTTAGTTCTTTTGTTGCACTGCAGTCATCAATGATATATAATGTTGGATGACCAGCATATTTTTAAAGAACATTCTTAGTAGTTCTTGTAGCTTCTCTTCTTCATAAAGGAACCGTTTGTTTCTCTCACTTTAACAATAGGATTAACAATTATTAGATTTTTGTTTTGGTTTTCTAACATCACCAATCCATTCACGATTTTTGTATGCTTTGTTCCATTGGATGGTTGGACAAAGTATGACTATATATTTGAAAACTCCACTATATTCTCCTTCTAATAAATCAAGAACAAACTCTGTTTTTCCACATCCTGTTTGTCCACATATAATAGCACAATGGGGATATTTTGGTAATTCATAAAGGGAATCAGGTGTATCTCGCTCCGCTCGTTTGTTTCCATTTTTAAGGGAACCGCTAGTAATTAACTTCTTTAAATCTTCCATCTTCAAAATTAATTTGTGCATCTTGTATAACAAACAGATAAACATTTATTGATTTATTTGCTCCTGCTGTTTTAGTTATTTGGATTGTTATACCTTCAGAGGCATTTTCAATTCTTCTACCTGAACCGTGTAATGAGTTATCATCTGTTGAACGTAAATCTAACCATAATGCATAATTAGTTGTAAGATATTTTTCTAATGTTGTATAGGATAAATTTAAATCCTTTAAAACTTCTTCTGTTGTTTTATTTCTTTTTGAATTTAAAGCAAAGAATTTATTTATTTCATCCCATTGTTGATATGCTTTCATTCCTTGACTGTATAGTTGATTTGGAACACCTTCTATTGTCATTTCTACTTTTGTTATGTTAGGATTATAATAAGTTTCGGTACTTGTTCTTTCAGGATCTTCGAACAACATTAGAATTCCTTTCATACTTCTAGCTGGAACATTTAAATTTATATTCCACAATGTATCAGATTTGTTTTGGTTATTTTCTATGTCTTAGTATTCTATCGTACAAAATAACCATCTTACCATTAACTTGTTGTCTTATCTGTCTTGCTAATTCTGCATCAGTAACCATATCAAATTCTAAACAAATGTTTTTGATTGTATAACTTGCAGATGTATCTGTTGATTTAATAACATTGTTATAATTATTAAATGTAAGTTCATATTCAAGTCTATCACCAAGACCTGCTTGATAAAAGGCATATGAGTTTCTAATAGTTCAAAATCAAGTGGGATACAAAATCTTGCACCATATGCAGTTGCAATTGCTTCATCACCTATGTCTGATGCTTTATCATCCGCACCAACTCTGTGTTTTAACATGTTTGTTTCACCAATTCCTTGGTATGCCATATTTAAACGTTCAGATGTAGATTTCCATAAATCAACATAACAATGATAAATATCACTATCATCAATTGACATAATTTCATTTCCACTTATACGAATTGTTGTTTTTAACTATTGTTCTTCCTATGTTTTGATATATAGTTGCATTGTCGTCTGTAGATGTGAGTTCTATTTCAAATGCCAATCTGGTTGTTCCAGGAACAATAACATCATTATTGCTTAGATTGGGGAATCTCACTAATAGCTGTTGATTTTGATCAATAGTTGAAGGATTATTTGTTATTGATACACTTTGACGAATACCTTTCACACCACGGGGTTCTCTTATTTTTCTGTAAGGATTTAATTTGTTTCCGTATGCCGACATTTTAAGGATTAAATTTGTTATAAAATAATTCAATTACCACTGATACTAGAGTATTGATACATGTATAATTATTAGTCATACTAATAAAACTTATTCTATCTCCAGCCTTAACTTCAAAGGTGTATAAAGTTATTAAAACCGTGTGTGACACCCTTATCCAAACTCATTTTGTAACTAGTTGACTTATCATTAACCATCATCTTAATGGCTATAATATCTGTGCTTGTTCTTAAACTTACTAAACTAATACCCAATATTTGTCCTGGAAAGTTCATTACATAATAACCACCACCAACACCAAAATTAAACTTTTTATTTCCATGTATTGGACCATCAATTCCAGCATTTATACTTATTATTGTTCTGTCTGGTTTATTTTAATATTACCAACTATATTTTCAACATTTAAAACTCTGATGCTTAGGGCAGCGACACTCCGGCGTAAATCTTTATCCTTAGTATCCATTGTTTGAAGCTCACTCTTCATATTTAATATTTCCTTTTTATTTCCGATGTATCTACGTTTTTTTTTGACACCAAGTATGCTCATTTTATTAAATAAATTATATAACTTCTAAAACACAATTAATTGGTAAATGATTAATTATCTTGTTATTATTTTCATCTCTTATTTCTAATTTCAATTCTGTTATAACATCATTTACTAAACACTTATATTCCGGATGCTCAAATCTCGCTGTTATAACTTCACCAAACTCTTTATTCTCGACTGGAATAACAGCCAATAATGTACTTGGCTTACCATCAAGATAATTATGAGAAGTGCTAACTTGTTCCAAATGGATATATAATGATTTATGGATAGCAAAATCTACAAATTTTTTCCAAAATGTAATTCATTAGGTTCAATTTACGTTCATTATTAAATCCTAACATATTTTTCAAATCTTCATTTATCCTTAACTCAATAGGAGTGTTTAATGACGCAATACCATTTGTTTCATTTACAGATAATACAATATCTTTTTTAAATTCATCCGCTATTTGTTGGAAACTATAATAACCATCTTTAATCCTATGAAGTCTTTCTCCTGTTTGTCTTATAACTCCACCATAAACATTATACCAACCTACACTATATCTTATAGATTTTAAACCAATACGTTTATTTCCATCTCTGTTATCAATGTATTGTTGTAAGTTAATTGTCTTATCAATATTTGAAATAGTGTGGTACATTTTAATATAAAAAATGATAACAAAAGAATTTAAATATAATCCAAATGTATCATATAATCCAAGTGTTAAGTATTCTAAAAAGATATAAATCTTGTCGATCAAATAATATTTGTAAATCAAAAGAAAACTTTAAAACAGCTTTCCCGATTTATTTCAAAATATCAAAACCCATCATTACACACCAACGAACCATGGAATACATGGATTCATTCTTCGTTTGATTGGTGGCAATGTCAGTTAAACTTTGCAGTCTGGTGTGCAAGTACAGGATGTGGTGTTTCTTATAATGATCATATACAAAACACTTCAAATCTTACTAAATCACTTTATACATTTCACTTATATTATTGCATTGCCAGAATTTTAAAAGAACTTAAATCACCTTTACCAACAGATTCTTCTTTCTGTTATTACAAAACCCATATGACAAAGCTGCATATCAAAAATTATGCAATGAATTTGATGTTTCTCCAAATACAGATTGGAGACAAAAGTAGAATCATCATCTAAAGGATTAGGAACTTTTCTGAATATTATAAACCAAGTGGTGAATACAGATATCATCATTCAGGGATGGTCCTTCTTTAATATTCATGATACAATTCGTCATACAAAAGATATAAGTATGGCTTGGACAACATTTATATTAGATAAATCAGAGGGTTTTACAAAAGCAGGTATTGAACGTATCAATGAAAGTATTAGAATGTTTGTATGGGCATTATTAGGGGCACAATCTCAAACAAGGGTAGAAATATTAAAAGTAGGAACAGGATTTGATGCACAAAACAATTCTTAGCAAATGTACAAGATGTAATAAATAGTCCTATCGATTTACCCACCCAGATATCGAATTATGAAAATGTTTTAAAATATGCAAGAAGTAAAGTTGATTATGCTTATGGACTTGGTTTATATATGTCTCCCAGTGATATGGTATTACAAATTGACACCATTGTTGGTTATAACAACAAAATTGTAATTGCAACAGAAAATCAAACACTCGGTTTAAATGATGATTTAAATAATAAAAATTTTGATTTTACCGGTCTCGACCCTGTCGATTTCCAACCAAATAAACCAAAACCGATTCAACAATCTCAATCAGAACCAAAAAATCAGAACCAGTTCAAATAGAACCAACACAAAAAATGAATATGACGAACACGAAGATAATAAAAAGCAATAATATTTGGAAGTATTGTATTAGGTATTACAGCACTTATTATTTATAAAATTTATTAATTTATTTTTAAATATTCCTAGCAGCAGCATACAATAAACCAACAACCAAAACAAGCAAAGCCCATAAGTTGTTTGCAAACCAATTTACTACGTCTTTTGTTACAGACAATAACCAAGATACAATAGAACCTATAATACCTGGTAATGCAGCTGCTAATTTTCCTGCAAGAAAAGATAATAGTTTTCCAAGATTTTTAATTGTTTTTTATCCAGTCTTGTACACCACCTTTTGATGGTGGAGGAGGAGGAGGAGGAGAAGGAGAAAAGTAGTTCCACCAGTAAATGTTTCTACTATAACACCAATAATCATTCCAAAAGCAGTTAAAATACTAACTATTGTAATTCCTTGTTCTCTGAATAATGTTCTTATTCTTTCACCTAATGTTGTGTCTTCTTTTAATACTTTACGTATTGTCTCTTTAATTCTGTTTAATTGACTACGTAGTTTTCTTTATTAATATTAATTACTTCTAGTCTCACACTTCTCTCAGATTCCAACTCTCTTATTCGACTACTTATTCTATTTATTTGAAATTCATCATTATCTTCTTTAGCTTGTTCTAATTTGGTATTTTCTTTTGTTAAGTCTTTTTTGTTTCATTTAGTTTTGCTAATTCATTTGCAATCTCTTCTTTTACTGATGTCATTGCACTGATTACACCATCCATCTCTCTTTTGTCATATCTGTTTGTGTTTCCATTTCTTTGTAAGTTACTCCTTCTTCTATAAAAAAGTTTCTATTTCTTTTACATATGTTTCTGAATTACTTGCTGTTTCTAATAATTCTTGTACTTCTTGTTGTGTAGATATTTCTTGTAATGGAATTTCTATATTATTGAGTTCACAAATTGGATCTTCATTTAACATTCTCTGAAACTCTGCTCTACCTTCTATTGTTCTTTCAGGAAGTTTATAATCATCTACACCTAAAACATCTCTAACAAAATTAACACCGTATTTTCTTTGAAGAGTGCTAAATTTATAAAATTTTAATACTCCTTTTGATAATATGTTAATGCAATTTCCTACCATATTCATCTTCTACATACAACATTGTTCTTCCATTAAAATCTTCTTTGGTAAAAAATCTTTGTAATTTTGTTTGAATATAATTCATTATTTTTGTTATAAAATCTTTTATCATTTTTTGGTAATTTCTTTTCGCGAATTTTAGTGTCATTTTCTGATAAATCTCTTAATACCTCAGTTTCCTTGTCTATAGAACTTTGAAATTCTTCATCATTTCGAAAAGTAGTTTCTTTTCTTCTTCTTCATCATAATCATTATTTTTAAACTCAGGATTATCAAACTCATAACCTCCTTCAGCCATTTTATTCATCTAAAATATTAGATAATAAACAATAAAAGAACCTGTTAAAACAACTTAAGATAAAAATAATTAAATTTTTATTTAACATTATTTTACATTTTTACTAATTTTTCTTTTGTTTCTTCATCCATTTATTTAATTAAAATTGATTCATAGTTTGGTGGATTTCCGTTATCAACTAAAATTCGTATAACGATTTTATTAAAGAAAATCAAAGATTTTCCATTTTTTTTTAATTCGTTTTTACTCTATTTTCTGTTTCCTCAATTAGTTTTTTCTTTCATCATCTGGTAAACTTTTAAAATTACTTTTTTTTTTTTTTTTCATCTCATTAAATTTTTCTAATTCATCTAAAATAAGTTTAAATTCATCTGCACTTATCTGTCCGTCAGTTAAAGATTTTGATATTAAATCTTTTATGCTGTTTAACTTGCATTCTGCCATTGTTTTAATTTCATAATGTTTTTTGATTTTGTTGTCAACTTTCTTCTAATTAATTTAACTAGACCTCCTAAACTTCCACATACAACAGCTGCAATTTGTATGGGAAGAAAGATAGAAAAGCAATTCCTATACCAGCTAAAACAACAGATGTCGAAATTAAACTTGTATCAACACCATCAGTAACATTAACTCCACGTTTATATTTTTGTATAGTGATTTTCGTTTATCTCTCTCATTTATTAATGTTTTTCTATTTCTGTTATTTTTTGTAGTCTATAATTTTGTCCATCTTCTATAGGTAATTCTGGATATAATGGTATATCCATTGATAAATCGGGAGCTGTAGGTTGTTTCATTTTTTAAAGTAAAAATTGATTTTTTTTTTTTCTCCAAAATCCAACAGAATTTTTTCGCGGTGTGTTCTCCCGACCTTTTTTTTATTTTTGTTTTTTGAAATTTTTTTGTTGTTTTTTTTTGGGAGCAAAGTTTTTTTGCTGTTTTTTGGGTGTTTTTGCTTTTTTTTTATGAAAATTTAGGGCTCTTTTACTTGAAATGAGGGTAATTTTTTGGGGGTCAAATTTTTTTTTTGGAGGGGTATAGGTGTGTGATATTGTGTCACGATGTGTGAGGATTTCTTTCGTCAATCGTAAAACTCTTTAAAGGAGGCCAAAGACCAGTAAAAGAACGATAAATAGATTAAATGTTTTTACATTTAATATATATATCGTAAAATAGCAGCCTTCTTCTTCTTAGTATGAGCCTCCTTTAATTAGGAGCACCTCCAAATATATATGGAGTTTTCCTTAACTTTAAAATTTAAAGTAAACGAAAAATTTTTTCCAAAATATGTACATCACATATAAATAAACAATAATAGTGTCATGCATGGCATATTTACAGGAACTTTTATTACAAATTAAATAACCGTATATTCACTTATGTATGTTCCTCAGTTTTATTCATAATTAAAAGTATGTTTCATTTGATTTTGCTTTTTAAGTTAAGATGTAAGAAATAAGTAAATTCTAAAAAGGCAGATTTTCTTAGTGAAATGTTATATGCACTTCATGATCATGTATCAATGTATATAAAAATCAAGATAAAATTATAAAAGCTGCTTTGCCACCATCAATAAATGTAAAAGGGTTATATAGAAGATATGGACCCTAACATAAATGTATTACTGAACTAAAAGATAGGAATGACTATTATTTAATTTCACTTTCATAGCTTTTAATATTTGTCCAGAGTTTCTTTACATTTCTTACAATTGTTATATGTCAGACTCTGTGTCGGTTTATATATGTCACTTATGATTATCACTATTTTCATTTGATTGTCATTCCCTCCATTTTGACACTCGATACAATGTGAAGTTTTTCTTCGTTCCTTTGCTGCGCTCGCTCTACAATAAAAAAGAAGATTTCGATTTGTCCTTTGCAAACTGTCCATTTCTGTACTGCAACGTGGTCTGTGGCCGTATATCCAACAAAATTATTCCTGTAAATTGTGTGGTTCAAATTTTTATAAATTTTCACATTTTTGTCAAGTGGTCAGAGTAAATATTTTGTCAAAACTTTATGAAAATTAAACGAGCCAATTCTATTTTATTCCAAGTGTTGGATACCCCCTTAAGACATTACCGTTAATCTTAAATGATGGAAGTTCACTTAAATCAAAGATTTTGCGAAACAGAACAATTCGTAAAAAGAAGGATCATTATTACATCTTAATATATAACGTGGTACAAATGTAGTTGATGTCAAAGTCATATGAAAATAGTTTCTTGTAATTTTAATGTTAAGTAAATTACTGAACCAATACTCGCCGTTTTGAAGACCCATTAGTGGCTTTCGGCTGCTTTCTTTTTGGTGGGTTATTGTCTCTGTGACAAATTCTTCGTTTCCATCCTCAATTTTATATATACTAAACTAAGTCCTCTATTCACGCTTTTTACATTTTTAACGAATCTATAACTTATTATAGGTAACTGATATTTCATGCAAGGATTGTTCATTGCACGCTAATTAACTGTCGATTTTGATGACGGAAGTTTACTGAATAGTGACATTCTTAAACAATCAACACAGAATCTTTGAGCTCGTAGAAAATAAGTGAATTATTAGAGAAATGATTTAAAACTTTGTTTTATTTTCTCTGCGTTTTCATTTGTTCATAATAATTTTCCATAACATTTGTTTAATGATTGGGTGTTTTCAGTTTCTTCCTTCAGAATCAACTATAACTATTAACCTCCAAGTGCACGTTTGTGGAATTTAATGCGACTGTCATACAAGTTAGAGGTTTAGCTAGCTATAAAACCAGGTTTAATTCACTATTTTGTACATAGGAAAATGCCTGTACCATGTCATGAAAATGGAAATTGTTAACCATTCGTTTGATGCGTTTGAGCTTTTGATTTTTCCGTTTGACTACGAACTTTCCGTTTTGAATATTCCTCGGAGTTAGGTATTTTTGTTATTTTGCTTTTTGTTTACATTCCTTCATCACGATCTTCCCTCGAACTTGCGATGTGCGGTGGCCCGCACACTTTTTAATATTAAAACTAGCCATTTAAGTATATAAAACGTTTTTCTTCAAATTTGAAGTATCAAATGACTTAAAAGTTTAAATGTGGCATTTCGATAAAAGTCGATAACAATATATTTTGCTGGTTGCTGATGGTATAGTTATACAACTAAAGACTACGTAAGCCCTTCTATTTGATAAATCAAAGTATGACTACTTCTTTCAACCTGTCTTTAAGTGTAGAATTGGGTATACTTATGTAAAATGTAGAGAAATCAAATACTTTAGACTATTGTAAGAGGAAAGATGGTATATACTCTAACAGATCTTTCGAATAAATTAGATTCCCCATCTGATTCACACCACCCTGAAGAAGGTAGTTTCACAGTAACTCTGAAGCCTTGTTTATTTTGCTGATAAAATAGATGTTAAATGTTATGAATGATGTTTCGTGGTGAACTGGACAGACGCACCATTACAAAGTTGTTTGCAATGACACTAATTTAATTATTGCATCAAGTACAGTGAAGAGATATCCAGTTTTCATCTTTGGTTCAAATTCTAGAACAGACTGATTGTTCATGATTCCTTCTTAGTGTTGTGAGAGTATATGTTGAGTAACAAAGCGAATGATTATTACCCAATTCCTTTATCAATCCGTTTATGTAATGTGATTTTTGAAATTTGGAATTTGATGCGACTGTCATACAAGTGAGAGGTTTAGCTAGCTATAAAACCAGGTTCAATCCACCATTTTCTACATAAAAAAGGCTTGTACAAAGTCAGGAATATGACAGTTGGTATCCATTCGTTTGATGTGTTTGAGCTTTTAATTTTGCCATTTGAAAAGAGACTTTCCGTTTTGAATTCAGTATGTTTGTATCGATTAGATAAAGTTCAAAGGAACATGAAAGGAAAAAATAAGAAACTTTATTTTCTTTAAAAAGGTAGATATTTATTTAGATACACATTCTGGTGTTTTGATATATACAAAAATGTATTTTTGTCAAATATAACAATAGCTTATAAATGCTAAAGGTGAATCAACAATATCATAAAATATAATAGTCAATTAGAACAATTGAAGATTATTTTGATAATTAAGTTACGGAAGCCTTGTACAGTCACTACAATATGCGGAGGTTACTAGCCGTGAAAATATGCAACTAAAAATTACTTCAATATGCACATAACATTAACTTTATTATACACTACGAATCTGTTACATAGAGAAATGTTTTAAAATCTTGATTCTTGAGTTCTGTTGAATTTGAATGCACATTTGAATAGAGTCTTAGTTGCTTGCCAAAACTCAGGATCCAGAAAGGCATAGATCAATGGATTTATGAAATTATTTATCAAGTATGTGTGGTATAGCCATAGCATAAGGATAAGTTGGGTCATTGATAAGTTATCCCAGAAATCATGCTTAATTCCTTCCAATGTTAAAATAATACCAACGGGTGAAGTACTAATAATAAATACTAAAGTTATAACCATGAACATGAATGTGAACTTGTTCTTTACACGATTATTTCGTTTAAAATGTCCATAAATTGTACACCCTATTCTTCCATATAAAAAGAAATAAGTCATTAGAGCAAGAAATGCAACGGAAAAATAAACAATGCCATAGGCAGCGCCATCTATATCCGAATCAAATTCAATTTTTCCACACCTTTTTCCAACAATGGTGCCTTCGGTCGAAAACTCAATATGATCATACGTCAACGCTAGAGGCACTGCCATCGAAAAAGCAGATAGAAAAGATATAACAACCATAATTCGTCTCCAGTATAAAGGTATTGTTATATTTTTACATATCTTCAAATATCGTTGAACAGCAATACACAATAAAACAAACCCCGAAGTAAATCCTGCAGTAGTTATAAAACCGATTGCCATTTTACATCCTAAACTGTTAAAGTAGTTCAAGTGCGTTGCAAGAAAAATAATGTTTAATATAGAACAAACAATGCACGCTACTAGATCTGCTATGGCTAAAACTGGAATGAAGTACCTCTCATCAGAAACATCTTTTAACTGGTACTTATATACAACCATTACTATGATATTCCCAATCAATCCACATATCATATACACACACAGTGCAATAATATTTCCAATACTGTTTATTGCAAATTCACTATGCCATTCAGCCAAAAATTCATTCGTCTCATTAGGTGTCATTTTAAATCGATGGAGGACAGAACAATGAAGAAACTTTGTTAATTAGTTCATATTATTTATTTTAGTGCAACCTACACACATCCTGTTTTCTATTAACAAATTTTTAAAAGGAAGATACAAACCATTTTATGATTGACTATATTATTGTTAAACAAACAATATACATATTATATGTGTTATATCCTCAAGACAAGGAAGAAAAATTGTTAATTATACTACTGTATTGTTTTCCTTTAACGTAACATGCATCATAATATAGATGTGAATTGTTATATAAAATTTGTTGTTTAGTACAACTACTTCCGTAAACTAGTCCAAGTTCAACTCGTGATATCAAGTAATGTTATTGCTTCGTGGTAAATAATATCAAAGTTTAATGAAACTCCAGAAAACGTTTCATGTAACAAAATAATATTATTTTATATGATTAGAGTTGACAATTATAAGGTGAGAAACTTTGATTGTAATTCACATCTTTTCAAATTTACTGTGTGATTTGGTGGTGGGGCAGTGATATTCTTGCAGAAGTGTACAATACATCTTGTTTTAATAAGAAATGTGTAGATTTACTGCTATCATTTACCAAATGGTACTTATTTTACATAAATATAATACAGCCTTCATTAATTGTCTTTTCCAGATGAACTATATCTGTTTATATAGGAAACTATATACAAGAATAAACGACATAAGAGCTGATTTTTCGTGCCATATATAGAATTTTTTCCTTTTTAGACGGCGATGTTCCTTTAGCCCTCCTTACGGTGTGTATATTTTACAACTTGTTCGTTATTTCCGTGTCTGTTGTCGCGTGTTGTTTGTTACAATGAAAGTAATTTATGTATAACTGATAAATTATTAGGTCTGGAATTTCGTTACAACAAATTGACTATAACTGTTACCAAATTCTTTCATAGATAAAATTGAAAGGTTAGGAATTTAGATGGTTCTAGTAGAATTCTAATATTAAAAATGGGAAATCACATCCGAATTTGTAACTTGATGTTGGAAAAAAACCCCGTAGTTGTTTTTGCTTTGCACTTATCAATTGAGCTCAGCCATTTGCAACTGATTTATACAATTTGTTCTTATTTTGTACTTTAACACCAATGTCCCGGGATATTTTTTTTGGAAGGGTGCGGGGGGAGTTGATCGTTCACAAACATGTTTAACTTCGACATATTCTGTATGTGCCTGTCAATAGTCAGGAGTCGGAATTCAATGGTTGTCGTTAGATAATTTGTTTGACGTAAATTTTATTATAAAAAATATAATATGAATTATTTAATATAAATTAGTACATTAGCTTTTCTTGTTTGAACTGTTTCTCATTTTTTATTTTAGGGTCTTTCATATCTGACACCACTTATTGATTTTTCTTATAAGTGTAGGATGTACTTGCGTTTGTATTCGTCGTATGAACTCTGATGGAATCATTGCACTTCTCCCTATTATGTCATGTATGGTTTATGGTAGGGATTATCAATTATTTCATCATATAAAAGCGATTTAGGAGGGGATGGTCGTCGAGGTTATGATTATGCATTGCAGTAAATGCTTCATTATATTTAGTCATATGCATTTTCAAGGGAAGCACCCCACGGTTTTCGAACACTAAATATTATTAGTTTTAGGAGGCAGTGATACCCAAATGAGAAATTGGTTATAATAAATGTATAATAATAATCTTCCGCTAGTTCCTTACATCATTATTGAAATTATTATTACCCAAGGTACTACTTTTTTGGACAGAGGCAATAGATAAGCCAAGGACTAATTAAAAGAATTGACTATATATAAACACTATGAAACCAATAATACGTAATACGTTATACAAAACACAATATTTTATGCGGTTCATTCTTTTGATTAATTCTCATCTTAACAATTGACTCCTACCAAAGGAAGGTTGGACTTAGGCTACAAATGATTTTAGGGTTTAGCTAGCAAGAAAGCTAACCAAAGATAACACCTTTATCTACACACCCAAGTCCATGTTGGATTGCCTTTTAAATGATGATTTTAAAGGCAATAGTAGTATACCCCGGTTCAATAGTCATAAATCGAATTAACTGAAACAAGTCCGGGTCACAAACCAAAACTGAGGGAAACACGGTTCGTGTATATTTGCGTCCATTTGTTTTTCGTTTTAAGAAATCAAAAACAAAAAACGAAAAACGAAAGAGTTTTCATTTTTCGTTTTTGATATCTCAAAAACCAAAATGAAAAACAAAAGTGTTTTCGTTTTTCATTTTTGATTTCTCAAAAACCAATACGGAAACGAAAGTGTTTTCATTTTTCGTTTTTGATTTTTCAAAAACCAAAATGAAAATCAAAAGTGTTTTTCTTTTTCGTTTTTGATTTCACTAAACAAGAAAAAAAAATCGACATTTGGATTCAATTTATCTTTTCCACACTGTTAACGTTTAATTGTCATTCAAAAAATGACAATGTTAATTGTCATTTGTCATTCATTTAAAGGTCGTTAAAGTATACATGCACAGCGGTTGTCAGATCAATACTACTTTAATCGAAGATAATGTCGACGGACGCAAAAGTCTTTAACAATCTGAACAATATGGGTGCGTGAACTTTACTTTTAAGTTTAGAAAGTTCGATCCAAGATTATTAGAATTGATGACCAAGGTCCATCTGCCAGTATTTTACGAACAACGAGGACGATAATGTATTTTGCTTGATCAAATTTTCAAAATTTCCGCAACTTCACAATTCAAATCGGGATATTAAAGCATTCAATTAGTTTGCCATTAGGAGCCTATAAGGTATTAGTTTTGCTTATTTGTGAAGACTATAAGGTGACATTAACTAGAGGCCGTTGATGGGGGATTATGGAATTGAGAATAGTGGAAAACAATATAAATAATAGAGACAATGGACCAAGAAATAAATAAAATAGCTAGAATAATGGTGTTAAAATGTAATGAGAAGAGAATAATTGTCAAAAAGTATAAAGAATAGAGAAAAATGGCCTCAAATATCAAAGAATACAGAAATTAAGAACCCCGAATCCAGACAATCATACTGGTTGCCTTAATGAACGTTAGTTTGTCTCTGGGAGATTGTTATTGGTTATCATACGGTTTCTCATATCTATGTCTATTAATTAAGAAGCGTGCTTTCATTATTTGCCAACATATTACATATCACATTATAAAAAAAGACTATTATTTTGCAAACTACCATAGATTTCCGGTAATTGTTCTGCATAAACCACACCACATTGGAGTCCCTGTTAATTTTTTTTCAAGTGGACCTCAGTTACCCACCCTACCCCATCATTACATAAAAGTTAATAAACAAATTTCTACGGAAATACTTCTGTCCGCACAATGTGTAAAGGGGAGCTGGGTAGCTGATGTCTGCTGGAGAAAAAAGCAAGGTTGCTGTTTGGCTTATTTTTTTTCAAAGATAGGTCCAAAGTTGGGGTCGAACACCCAACCCCACCCTTACCGAAAAAGTAATAAAATTGTCCCCACTGGGTACAAAGGAAGCTGGGTAACTGGGGTCTACAGTAGAAAAATCCAGGGTGTTGTTCTGCTTAGTTTTTTTCTAAAGTAGGTCTAAAGTTGAGGTCGTATACCCTACCCAACCCTTACCGGACAGTTAATAAAAAATTCTGCGGCAATACTTTTATCTGCACTAGGTGAGAACGTAAGCTAGAGATTTAGGGCCTACTTGATCAAAATTACAAGTTAATTTATAGCACGGATCAATCTTTTTAGCTAATAAATAATTTTCTTGCCCACCATACTTTGAATACAAAAATAAACCTTTGTCCAGTCATATTTTAGCGAAATCCACTAGTTCAGAGGTAGAATGTTTTGTAAAACAGTTTTGTGTGGCAAAAAAAAGTTAAAGCACGAGTGCAACTTTCTTTTCTTTTAATGCAGAATTATTATTACTTTTCATGAACTATTTGACGGATGCCGATAATAAGGAAAGCTATTTCACACAATAGTGCAATTTTGCCATCATTAAAAAAAAATCATTATTATTTACGATTCTATAAACACTCAAAGTGTTGACTATTTAAAATGTAAAGCGGGCAGTACGCTGTGTAATATATCGAAAGCGATTGATTTTGCCTTTATATAACCAATAATTACATAAGATGTATGTTTCATTATAATTCGTTATTCTGATTGGCTAACTGCACATCTCATGTTATTCCTTAAGCAATTGCATTACACAATAAAATTCATCATTCATGATGACACGAGGTCCCACAATAAAGTGCAAAAGTGAATTTAATAAAAACTTGATAAAAATCGTGTTTTCATGATCCTAGCTAAAAATGTAATTATAGATATTGAATGCTTCTTTTGTAACTTCATAGGGTTGTAAAGCGTTGATTGTGCGCATTTTCAGAATGAAGCGCTTTCGCGCTTCATACAAAATGTATTTCGGTCAACGCTTTACACCTCAATGAAGTAACAAAAGAAGCATTCAATTTTAAATGAACCAGAAATGAAATTTTAAAATTCATCGAATAGGTTCTTTGACTGCTTAATTATATATTAAAAACTGATGATATAGTGGTTAAACATTTGAAGTACGTTTGAGTCTTATGCAATATTTGTGTTTATATATTTGAAAACTGGCTGCTACCGACTGGCTGCTTGAGCCTGGTCTCACAAACTCCGCATTTTCATTACAGCCGATTTACATTGAGTGTGTAGACAAAGGTAATATCTTTGGTTAGCTTGCTTGTTAGCTGAACTATGAAGTAACTAGGTAAGGTATACTACCCTCCTGTAGAAGGAGCCTAGTCCTACAGACAGATTGATTGGTTATCTGTCGAACTAGTCTACTCTTAAAGGAGGGTAGTTTACCTAACCTAATAATACAAGCAAGCTAACCAAGGATATGCTACCTTTGCCTACACACTCAATGCAATCGGCTGTAACTTCTTTACATTACAGGTTGCAACACCTTGCCAAATTATTGGGTTCCAATAAACGTTTGGAAAATTAGGTCAATGTGCTTTCCCATAGGGTTTTATGCAGAACAATTACCGGAAATCTATTATGGAAACTTGCAAAAACAATATCAAAATCGAAATCTAACTGAACAATGAAGTTACTCACATTAAAAAAGGTTGAGACATTGAAGGCCAAATATTTTTTTTTTAATTCTTGCGTGTCTTATTATAATCAGACGGTAATTGTAGAGTTTACAAAGAAATTTAATATTAAGACAAAAATTAATGTAGAGTTTCATTGGTGAAATTAACACTACGATACAAATAAAGGATTCTCAAATGATCATGACTTTTGCTTGTAGTAAAATGATCAATCAATCAATCAATCAATCAATCAATCAATCAATCAATCAATCAATCAATCAATCAATCAATCAATCAATCAATCAATCAATCAATTGATCAATCAATAAAATTGAGAATGGAAATAAAAAATATGTCAAAGAGACAACAGCCTAACCAAAGAGCACAGCCGAAGGCCACCAATGAGTCTTCAACACAACGAGAAAATCCCGCAACCAGAGGCGGGCTTCAGCTGGTCTCTAAATAAAAATATATACTAGTTATGTGAAAATGGACGTCACACTTAACTTAGATAAAAAAAAACATAAAAAAACTAACAAAGATCAGAGTCTCCTGACTTGGGACAGGCGCAAAAATACGGCGGGCTAAACATGCTTTGTGAGATCTCAACCCTCCCGCTATACAACTATAGCTAGCTAATGTAGAATAAACAAACACACAACAATATGCACAGAAAAACTCAGTTCAAAAGAAATCCAAGTCCGATGACAGAATAGTAAACAAAAGAAACTACACAAAATGAATATGATTCATAAATTAACAAAGAACTACTAGCAGTAACTGACATGCCAGCTCCAGACCCCAATTAAACATATCGAAAGAATATATAGATATAAGAAGATGTGGTATGAGTGCCAATGAGACAACTCTCCATCCAAGTCACAGTTTGTAGAAGGAAACTATTATAGGTTAAAGTACCCTCTTCAACACGAATCCTTGGCTCACACCGAATAGCAAGTTATAAGGATCCCCCAAAATGACTAGTGTAAAACCATCCAAACGGGAAAACCAAACGTCTAAACTATATATATAACTAGAGGCTCTAAAGAGCTTGTGTCGCTCACCTTGGTCTATGTGTTTTGGTGATGGTGATGTGTTCGTAGATCTTACTTTACTAAACATTCTTGATGCTTTCAATTATCTCTATCTATAATGAACTTAGCCTAGTAATTTCAGTGGAAAATATTTTGTAAAAATATACAAATTTATGAAAATTGTTAAAAATTGACTATAAAGGGCAATAACTCCTTAAGGGGTCAATTAACCATTTTGGTCATGTTGACTTATTTGTAGGTCTTACTTTGCTGTACATTATTGTTGTTTACAGTTTATCTCTATCTATAATAATATTCAAGATTATAACGAAAATTTTCTTAAAATTACCAATTCAGGGGCAGCAACCTAACAACAGGTTGTCCGATTCATCTGAAAATTTCAGGTCAGATAGATATTGACCTAATAAACAATTTTACCCCATGTCAGATTTGCTCTTAATGCTTTGGTTTCAGAGATATAAGCCAAAATCTACATTTTACTCCTATGTTCTATTTTTAACCATGGCGACCATCTTGGTTAGTTGGCCAGGTCACCGGACACATTTTTTATACTAGATACCCCCAATGATGATGGTGGCCAAGTTTGGTTAAATTTGGCTCAGTAGTTTCAGAGGAGAAGATTTTTGTAAAAGTTAAGCCCTGGTCACAACGAACCCACGACACATTTATGCAGCTCCACGACATGAAATTTTGTCAAATCGCAGGTCATCTGTGATCGTCGTACGACAGTCGCACGATATTTTGAGCATCGTGGCGCTGTCGTGTGTCGTGGGACGAAAATGGACATGCACCTTTTTTGCTCTACGACTTTTATCGTGTCACTGTCTTGTGGCTGTCGAGAGTGTCTTACCACAGTCGTGGGACTGTCGTGCGATAAACACATTGTCGTGGGTACCAACATAAACCATTTTAATGAAAAATAATCGTACGACTGTCGCACGACGGTCGTAAGACAATCTCACGATTGTAGCAAGACACTCGTGATACAGTCGCACGATTATCTCACGAATACCAAATTTCGTACGATGCTCGCACGACATTGATTGTCTGTCGTACGACAGTGGTACGTTCGTCGTGCAACATATTTTCATTTTATTTAAAAGAATACAATTCGGCTGGAATGAATGTTTGGAAAAACATACAGTCTGCGGTTTTAAGAGGATGGTTATTCCACCAGAACGATTACGCGTGGCCCTGCTAAATAGGCGCCTTACCGGACTCAAACAAGAGCAAAATATGGTCCTGTTAGCGTTGATTCGCATAGGAAGCATCGAAACGCCCGACGTTGGTTGGTAAGGCCATGGATCGAACGGCACCTGATGTTTGGGCAGAATAGTACACTGAGGCAAGAGTTGGAGCGGTAATCTGCCGGTGAAGCTGGCATGTTTCCAGAGCTTTTGCTGAGAGTCGCCCCACGCATGACCCAATAAATCGGGCCTTACTAGTAGTTCGGAGTCAAACGCGCTAGTGACCCACGATTGTTGCGCGACAGTCGTACGACAATGGCACGACAGTGACTCGACAGTAACACGACAGTAACACGCGCATCCCATGACATGAAAACCTGAAAAATAGCCCCAAACAACCCATCATTGTCGTACGACTGTCGCACGACCGACTTGCGACAAACCCACGACAGTACAATTACATTTCTTTTATCTGTCGTGTACCCATCGTGGAATCATCGTGGACATGTCGTAGCTGATGTGACCACTCGAAATATTTTTTGACAGTTTGCACGACAGTGCCACGACAACTAATTAATAGATCTTCCATGACAAAAAATCGTACGATCTGTTGTGACCGGGGCTTAACGACGACGGACGACGACGGACGACGACGGACGACGGACGCCAATATATGAGAAAAGCTCACATGGCCCTTCGGGCCAGGTGAGCTAAAAAACGAGAAGCGAGAACGTCATCAACAAACGACAACTACTGTTTTTTTGTGTGATTATTTGATTACTAGACCAAATATTTCATGTTTTTTTTAATATCTAGGACTGTATTTTTGATTAATAACTGATAACCAAGTTTAATAAAAACATAATGTGTGTATAGCAAACATATTAACTTTGGCTTGAAAGACGTCTATTTAATTGTTTTCGACTCGCTCTGCTCGGAAAAATTGACAAGAATAAAATCCTAAGATTGAACGCGTTTGTTCAACAATCTTATTAAAATTAATATATATATTAATTTTTCATACACATAAGTATAACGAAATCAGAGATATACCTTTTTATTTGATTAGTTCGTCTAATTTACAAATGTAGTATTATCTGTAGTAAATTTACTGACTTCTTTAATAAAGGATTTGAATAAGAATGTGTCCATAGTACATAAATGCCCCTCTCGCACTATCATTTTCCATGTCTAGTGGACCGTGGAATTGAGGGTCAGAACTCTATATTTGGCATTACATACAAGTTAAAAGCCGGACATGGTTTACATTAAAGCTAAAAATCCAAATCCCACGGCATCAAATAATTTAAAAAAAAAATATGACCTTTAACATTGGAGGGCTAAACTAGCATTGAGCCGTGTCCAGGTCCTAAATAAAAAATAAAGAGATGTGGAGTAAATGTACACGGGATAAAATCGCACACAATATATAGAAAAAATACAAATTATTCATGAACAGGGCTTTTATTCCTGTTCTTCATCTTGAAAGGAGCTGGAGGGTCTTCAACGAGGAACCAGACCAATGATCCTCATTATACAAAAGTAACATAGGTTAGTGCATCGGACTACAAAAACAAAAGTTCCTGGTTCGATCCCCGTTCCGGGGAGAAAATTTCCAATCCACTATTAATAAATAAACTAACAATAGCCACACACTTGACTTTGTGGATTACATTATTTTTTTCTTCATCCTACATATGTCTTTTGATATTGTTCATACATGATTAAGAAAGGGTCTGAAAGATTTTGTATCATTTTTTCCAGTTCTTCTGGGGTCCTTGAGCCCTTCCCTCGCCAACAATATAGTTTGCTTTATTTGTAAAAAAGGCTAGTTACGCTTCTGTATTATCATCTTAGATTAAATTAACCTCTCCAAACTTAAAAGTAAAGATCACGCACCCTTGTTGTTTAGATTGATAAAGACTTTTGCATCCATCGACATTTTCTTCGATTAAAATAATATTGATCTGACAACCGCTGTGCATGTATACTTTAACGACCTTTAAATGAATGACAAATGACAACATTGTCATTTTTTGAATGACAATTAAACAGTGTGGGAAAGATAAATTGAATATACTTTCGTTTTTCGTTTTTTGTTTTTGTGAAATTAAAAATGAAAAATGAAAACACTTCCATTTTTCGATTTTAGTTTTTGAGAAATCAAAAATGAAAAATGAAAACACTTTTGTTTTTCGTTCTTTGTTTTGTGAAATCAAAAACGAAAAACGAAAACACTTTTGTTTTTCATTTTGAATTTTAAGAAATCAAAAACGAAAAATGAAAACACTTTCGTTTTTTGTTTTTTGATTTTGATATTTCAAAACGAAAAACGATTGGACGCAGATATACACGGACCAAACACATCACCTATAAGAGGAAGCAAAACGGAACTAGAAACAAAAAAAGCCCACATACATATAAACGGACTATGTGATACCAACAGTCATATTCCTGACTTGGTACTGTAAATTTTAAGAAAAAATGGTGCGTTGAACCTGGTTTTACATGGAATATGCTTACAAAACTTTTTTAAATGATGCACAAATTAAAGAGACATTTTTATCCACAATAAACGTTTAACCGTTCTACTTCTGTTAAATAAACGAGTTTATGCAGTCTAAGTACTATTGTTCATAATTTACTTCTTGATATAAACTTTGTCTGAAATATTTATCGACTGGATAAATAAAAAACCGACCTAGAGTTTAATATATGACTGATAAAAACTAAAACGGATGAAACAAGATGTAAACAATTGCAAGTCACCGGATGACATTCAACAAGGAGGAAAAACAATACCGTATACTAGCTCTTAGAATGAAAAAATCTCATTAGAGGAAACTTTTGGTTTGATTTAAAATACAAAAATGAACGAAAATCAAATATGACATGTAGCAACTTGCGACAACCTCGTAGTTGCGACAGTAGTGACAGTGTTTAATATGTTTGTTTATTCTAATACCACCCTCTGTCCACACATCCAACCCCGTCCCCCATTTCTCCTTAATTAGTACAGTGGTTTGACAAAACAACATTAGAACGAACGGTTAAACTCATGATATAACTATATAGAATAATGCAGTTGGACATGGCCTATCCTAAACTATCGGTACGCAGAAAAAAATATCCCAAAGTACACAAACCATCGAACTGAGAGTACTCGCAGCTACTGAAAACAAGATCAAAGCCATATTTTTAACGGCTTATAAATACACAATGTTCAATTAGAGCAAAATGTCATTCGGTACACATCAAACAAATTTCAAACAACTTTGAAACTAAGATTTACATTTGTTTTATCAGAGGTTTTAAAAGTGTGCAAGAAATCCTGGATTGTATTACATATGGATACATTCGACATTTTAAAGTCATGCGGAAGATATATTGAATATTTTATTGCAGTTTTACTTATTTATCAAACAGAGATGGCAATTGCATTGAAGTACTCTTACGGTAAGAACAAACATAATATTACATACTTTGTTTGTCGAATGACTTTAGACCTTCTTTGCACTAAACTATGAGTGGCCGTTCGTGTCATTGGCGGTATGAACATACCGTATGAAATTTTCAACGCGTTGGTTTTTACTTTCAACGCGTTGGTTTTTATTATCAACGCGGTGGTTTTTACTTTCAACGCGTTGGTTTTTATTATCAACGCGTTGGTTTTTACTTTCAACGCGTTGGTTTTTACTTTCAACGCGTTGGTTTCACTTTCATCGCGTTGGTTTTCACTATCAACGCGTTGGTCTTCCTTTTCAACGCGTTGGTTTGTAATTCATACGGTATGAAAAACCAACGCGTTGGTTTTCAATTCTATACCGTAAGTTTTCCACTTATGTCTACCAATCAACATCTTTGTAACAAAGTACAATCTTATCAACCGTTCGGACGGACTCCAGATTGTTGTTTAGTTTGGCGGGAAAAAAATATTCTCCGTTGTTGAAGATACTTACTGACTTGCTACATGGCTACACGTAGAGGAGACCGTGGAGCGATTTTTAGATCGATTCAAGGAAATGGTGAATTATTGCAGCTGGATTAGCACTTCGGATACAATGGACGATGATACATCAGAAAATGTTCGAGGAAGGTACACATGTTTGATATATGTTTATGGTTAATAAAAACTACATGATATTAAGTCCAAATATATTTCTTGATAGTCTGTATTCTCGTCAGAGCATACATTCAAGCAGTACCCAATACAAAGAAAATTAATTAGGTGGAAAACTTCTTCAAAACTTTTTCGTACAAGCAATTACAAATGTTTTGTAGAAACATTTATTCGACATTTTTCCCATAACCTACAGTTCATATTATTATATATTGTGATAAGGTTACGAAACGTCTCAGTTACGAAACGACCTAGTTTGTTACGAATCGTCTTTGTACGAAACGACCAGGTTACGAAACGAACTGCACCCATGAAAAAGTTACAACAATTGCGTTTCAAAGGAATAACGTTCAGATAGGTTGCTATCAGATGTTCGTTAAAAAATTATATGCAATTTATATATAGTAAAGTATTTACACTAAATTTACAGTAGTATGAGATATTGGTACCTGGTTATTGGAACCCGGGAATGAGGGATGAAAATCAAGGGCTAGAGCAGAGGGAATCAGTGGCAGGAACTGGGAGAAAGATGACTAAAAATATGATTAATTTATACTTAACAAATAAAATGAAATAACAGTGGAACGGAATTCTGGAAATTGAATGTTTGGGAAGGGAAGTTGGAATTCAGAGGATTGGAATCAATGACTCCCCATGTCTACCACTCTTGCCAAAAATGTCGGGAAGCTGCAGACATGAAGTATTTTTATAAGAAATGTTAATAACATACACCATTTCCAGTCAGCTACAAGCTCAATGGTTATATTTAGAACACAAGAGGCTTCACGAAATTTCTTGAACTCTCTTGACTTGAAATAATAATGAAATCACTAAAGTCAGTATGTAACAAAATACCTACGACGGTGTAGTTCAAATTTCAACTTGTTATACAAAAATATTTTGCCGATTACAGTTGTTGCGTCGAGATATTGAAAGAGCCAGTGGTGGACTGATATCCAATGAAGAATGTGCCGAATTTATTCCATTACTGGATGACATGGAAAAAGAAGTTTCAGCTAGGTTTGCAGCTTGTAGATCTGGTATATATCAGTTGAGTTGGATAGATAAATGGGTTGAACCCACTTTCAATTTATGAATATACGCTACGAAACAAAAAAGAATTTTAATATATAAGCTCATAAAATCTAGCACTGGTGGAAGTGCATACAAGGGAAATTAAGAAACATTCATGCTAGTGTGTTTTCAGTCTTACACAAGTCCTTGTGAAATTAATGACCTTCAGTGGTGATTTTACATGTATTTTCTAGCCATGAATATTTAATCATTTAAAGAAAACTAGATCAGATTTTTACATTATTTTATTTGTATTTTCATTTTAGTTGCAAACTCTGTCTGACTGACAAACTGTCAGACATAAAATTAATCGGTCAAACAGAAATTTTTAGATTTAGTTGCAAATATAGTAGAAAAGATCAAATTTCTATTTCGGTCGGACAAACTCTGAAACAGTTCGGCACCAACTGGTATCCAATTACATTTATCTACATTCAATGATTCATGACATTCTTACATGTGTACATTGTAAATGTAAACGACTCATGACTGTATGTGTAACCTATAGATGCAATCACAGGGGCTTGTCTAATAATGGGTCAGACGGATCACTTGAACGCAAGGCCGTAGCGTAATGGAGGCAAATGAACCAAATGCTTCGCTTTTGAAATGACGATCAAACTTGAGAAATATATTTTTCTTCAAAATTTGATATTTTAAATGATTAATAAACGCGATTCAAAACATACGGTGCTTTCCATTCAGCAGCAACGAGCAACATATAAGTGTATCGAATACTAGTACCGTATCTGTGGAAAACAAAACATAACTTGCTAAAGCAGGATTCATTTATAAAAGGAAAATTGCAGACTCTTCCATTAGACAATTTATTTTCGTAAAAAAAAGGTGTGCAATACTTGAACCTGATTAGCTGTTTTAACAATGAGGGGCCTTCCTTGCTAAAGAAGAATTTGTCGTGTGAAATGAAGTTTTTTTTTTGTACGGCAGTTTGAAAATTATTGTTAAAAACACTTACCTGTATTAAATAACTGAAAACGATTTGATTGTTTGCTTTAGGAAACGCTTCATCTCAATTTATTTATCACAGAGGCAATTGCAACCTAGCTTTTCTATAGAACCAGTTTGATCATTGAAAGCGCAAACTTTTACTTAAAACAACTTGTTTGTTCGAACAAATTTGCCGTAATATATTTAATCCATTCCTTTTGGAAAATTCACCAAATTACAAGGAAGGGGGTATTGTTACACGATTGCCTGACAGACAGAAGGATGCAGAAATTGAACAACTTTGTTAAACGACAACTCCTAGAAAACTGATGAACGAAATTCCAACAAATTTGAACAGCATTTTCTAAAGGACATAGAAATGATTTTAAATTTGACGTGAAAAATTGGCGTTTTTAAAACTTTATAGTTATGGTCATTGTAACATCGGAAGGATTTGGATGAATAGAGATTAACTATCAGATTGACACTTGACAGTTTGTTGTAACTTTTTGTTGTAACTTATAGTAGGTAATAAATACATAATTTCTGTTACTTCTTGTTTGTTTCTTGTTTTAAATATACCAACCATTCCCTTAGTGTCCTGTCAGGAAAACGCAAGTTTACAGATCAATATACCGAAAATTTTCTACCCTCTGGGGGCACTTCCCCCAGACCCCCTTTGCCTCAATTCCTTTGGGATGCTCTACGGCCGTGGAACTTGGTTACCACAATACTGGAATACCGAAGATAACAGTTGACAAAATATAATAGATAAAGCAAGACTTAAATATCATTTCTTTTTTTAAATTCAGATTTATGAACTCTTCTGTAGGCCTGTGTATCAATATTTTTTTAAGTAAACCATATACACACTATTTATAAATAAACATTAGCAGTTTATCAACATTGTAATTAAACGTTAACTAGGTTAAAACTTAAAACATCAGTCAATATTATACTTTACTATAGTAAACACCATAAAAAATAACACCCTTTTCCCGAAGTAACTGCACGTAAGCAGAATAACTGTTATCCAATAGGGAATATCATTCAACGTTGTAAAAATTACCCCATATTTCAAGCGGGCAACTGACCCTAGGCAAAATACCTGTGTGGGAATGAGCGTGTAGGCAAAATAAATGCATTGGCTGAAGTTTGCAAGATATTTTTCCAAAAATAACTAAAATGATAGCAAATTATCAGTTCAGTTCAGTACAAATTACAATTTTAATAATACAGTAACGGACTTCATAAAAATTAACATCCAAAATGATCAAATCTAACAGACCTCAATAACTCTTTTCTCGATTTCATAATTGTGGATATAAACTTTTGACATAATTGTATTGTTTGGGTTACATACAATAACAACACAAGATGATGACACTGACATGACTGACACGTGTAAGAAAAGCTGTATCTAAACACTTAATATTGTATGGAAATAGTTATTTAAAACTGACCAACTAGACAAGTCCCTTTGATACATGTTACAACACCACATCAATAAAATAATAACAGGGACGTGTATATATAAAAATAAAAGAAATATTGTTTTGACGTAAATTTTGATTATCAAAAATCTTCTACCGGACCTTACCTAGACAAGAAATCATCGTCATCTTGATTTTCGACAACTTGTGGTCTTGCTGCTTCTGTATTTAATCTTTGTGCCCTGTTTATCAAAATTTGCAGACGGGCTGCTGACGATTCAGCCATATTTATACTTTACCGCCAATATCAAGAAAAATCCGGAGGCTGTCCGAATAGGTAGATGACGACTGGATATTTTTAGAAAATACTCTGTAACAAACATTTTGATTGGCTGACAAAAGTACAAAACTTACGGTATGGAATGAAAAACTTACGGTATGGAATTGAAAACCAACGCGTTGGTTTTTCATACCGAATGAATTACGAATCAACGCGTTGAAAGTGAAGACCAACGCGTTGATAGTGAAAACCAACGCGTTGGAAGTAAAACCAACGCGTTGATAGTAAAAACCAACGCGTTGAAAGTATAAACCAACGCGTTGAAAGTAAAAACCAACGCGTTGAAAATTCATACGGTATATTCATACCGCCAAAGACACGAACGGCCACTCATACTAAACTGTCTTGACGTTTGCCTGCTGAAAATTCCTGAACAAAAGGTCATTAAAGTGAAAGAAGGTTTTATGAACTTTTATTCTTTCTTCAGCTTCCACTCTGACAAAACGGGCAAACGTGATCTATTGTTATCCTTTTGCATCTACCGTCCATATATTTTTACATATCCATCTTTTAATCAACCGTTTCCCCAATTCTTAATTGACATTATTATTATATTATAGTGCCTAACAAGATTTTGTGAGGTGAACGAAATTGATTAAAACGATCGAAATGACTTTTAATGTCCAAAATAGGCAGATCGGACATTCTTTGATTTTATTGAATGACTACTTTAGTTTGGGATTGATTGTAATTAATTTATTCCAATGAGACTGAAAAATGTTTTTTTCTTGATTAGATAAACAATTATTTTACCTGGCGTAGTCGTAAAATGTGATTCGGCATCGCTCTTCGAAAAAAAAAATAACTTGTTAAATGGAATAAAACGTCTAATTTGTAAACGTTCTCTTTTCTCCGCTATAGGCTACTGAAAAATAATTTATCTACTGTGTATTTGAAAAATTTTGTGCAAACAGAAGAAGTGGTAATTTTACCTTTCATACCTTTACTTTCATTGATAAGACATACTATGGTCTCGTCCAGTGTTCAGTTTGAAGGTCATTGTAAACATTCATGCACGTTCTGATTAAATCAATAGTCACAGATATAAGACGATGTGGTATGAGTGCCAATGAGACAACTCTCCATCCAAGTCAAAATTTATAAAAGTAAACCATTATAGGTCAAAGTACGGTCTTCAACACGGAGCATTTGCTCACACCGAACAGCAAGCTATAAAGGGCCCCAAAAAT
The DNA here is from genome assembly GCA_017311375.1 of Mytilus coruscus. Taxonomy (NCBI): domain Eukaryota; kingdom Metazoa; phylum Mollusca; class Bivalvia; order Mytilida; family Mytilidae; genus Mytilus; species Mytilus coruscus. The sequence continues at coordinate 21,886,060 of CM029597.1, read as the reverse complement.
TACTAGTGTAAAACCATTCAAACGGGAAAACCAACGGTCTAATCTATTTGAAAAACGAGTATGAAAAGCATAAACAGTTTGCTGGTAAACTAATAATAACTTAATCCAATCAAATTGCATGAGATTCAATAACAATGACCGGTCTGCATTACAATAAGTAATAGGGATAAACTGGATAGGGAGAAAATGTCAGATATTTTAAGTTCATTATTTTGCAATAACGAATAAAAATTTGTCAACCAAATGTTTTTGCTATTAATTCATAAACATGTCGTTCTGTATTTGTAAAATTTTTGGATCTTTCATTTGCGTATTTAAGGCAATACAAAGTTTGGGCTTCAAAAGTCTACATAATTATGGACTTTATACAGAAAATTCGCCATTTTAATACATTAAATGTTTCGAAAACAATACGGTAACTACAAAGTAAAATCATGTCTTAGAACGCTGCAAAACATGTCATTGTTATTGGTATAGTGGTATTGTCATAAAGTGCGTTGAAATAAATAGTGGGATAGCAAACATCGAATTTCCTCACAAAATGTTATCACACACTATAGTAAAATTTATTACTAATGCATCGAACGTTTTAACTTATGTGTGTGTCAATTTTTTTTGACAAATCAAAACTTTAAAAACTTTGAATACAAGCATGTATTTTTGTTGTCATCTTGAGGTTGCAATTATTTGTCTATTTATACATGTATGTGAAGTGTTTATTTGAGATGTTATGGAATTCCAACCCTGCTACTATTTATATATTTATATACATATAGAAATAACCAATATATATAGGCTGCAAACGAACTACTATTTAATGAAAAGTAGGCTAACGAATGCGGTCACTTTCACTTTTTGGTTGAACATTTTGCCATTTGCAGCTCTCCTCTTACTATTTATTACAGTTTCCGATAAAAATCAAGAGAAGTGACATCTATGAGAAATAAATTGAATCTTTTGGCTATTTTGACTTTATGTTGATAGTGTATGGCTGATACTTTAATTTTCCAATATGCATATCTTGTTTTGCTGACAATTTTGTTAATAGTTCGAAGCATCTCTATATCTATCTTTTTTGTCGTTGGATAATTGTCTCATTAGCAATTATACCTCATATCAAATTTTCACAATCAGTCCAATTCGGTAGTTGCAAGTACTAAATCTACATGAGCATAAGCATGCATACCTATAAATTTTATAAATAATCGTGTCCATGAACCAATCTTCGCAAAACCTACTAATATTATTGACTATAAAATATTTTATTTCTTGCCCGTATCGAGTTTCTATAAGGTATCGCTGCGTATACGTTGTATGCAATTTGATATGTATTTAAATGTTTGTCTTTAAATACAGGTTTGTTCTGTTATTGCTTTGGTAATGCATGATTTGGTGATTCATATATATAGAGCATGTTTCGCTTATATATTTACTTTAAACTATGTAAATTATCCTTAATTGTAAAAACCTGATTTGACCTTGTCTCGGTAGATTGTTATGTGGTAAATTATAAATTTAATTCAGATTCGATTTTTTTTGTAATAAGGCTATATATTGGCACTCATACCACATCTTCTTATATCTATATATGTTGATAAACTGAATTGATAATTCACAGAATATAAATGAATTATATGGCTCAAGTTGATACCTTTGAAATGAGTCATTACTACAGAGAAGGTGTGATTGAATAATAAAAAGAAATGTTTCGTGCTACTGCAAATGTTTAAGTAAAAGTATATTTTCAATATTTTTTTAATTTTCGTTTACTTATTTTTTTTCTTTTTTTTTCAATTAAAACTTAGGAATATTAGTTATTTTATTCAAGAAGTTTAAAAAAGTCGGACACATCGTTCACTAACACCCCTTCAATCCTTTAGCAAAAATTCTAGACAAAGACTTTACTTTTGGATCTACAATGCTTGACAAAAAAATGTGCTGTTTGTTATCAGGGTTAATTAGTGGGTCTCATTGGGGTCTAAGCGTGACGCGGGATTGGCCGATTTTGTAAGCGTGACACGTGAAAGTCAAATTATTGTCCGTAACTCGTGACGACGTATATGAAATTATCGAAGGAAGTCGGGCGGGACACGTGAAATTACCAAAAATGAGCCGCAATGTTGGTACATAGAAATGGTAATTTACACTTGGAATATGAAACCATATCTTTTTGCTGTAAATTTGGTTGTCAACCGACTTTCACTGTCTATTTTTAGATGTAAGTCGAGATATGAGGCATACTTAACTGTATCTGTTGTATTCTTTATTTCAAGTTCGATGGGGAAGATGCGTTCACCAAACATTTAATTATTTATAAATAGGACATCATCTCTATATATCGAAAAATTAAATAACGAAAATACCGAACTCTGAGTAAAATTCAAAACGGAAAGTGCCTAACCAAATGGCAAATGGAAATTAAGATTAATGGTATACTACTATCTTGGATTGTACAATTACAGTACACAATCGATCTAGTTTTTGCCTAAATCTGCACATTTGGAGACAGATTTGTAATTTATAGGTGCGACTGTTTATTTGTATAAAGAAAACAAGTGATTTATTGCAGTATCTAAATTGTTTAAACAAATAGCAAATATTTGCGTTTGTTTTAATAAATTTTTCAACTTAGCCATTTACGGGAGATAAATCTTTTAGTTAAAATTAATTATGGAATGATAGGAAATTTTTACTTATAGTAAAAAGTTCGGTGACACCATTATTTCTTTTTATTTTCTTAAAGCATATTATAAAACCTATTTTCTCATATTTTATTTCAAAGTTCTGTCTCATAGATTTCATTTTATGCACAAAAATGTGTTTTTTCATGAACAATCTATGCAAATTTGGGCAATTTTGCACAACTTCTAGCTTGAAAATTGCACGGTGACCCATACTTTTTTATTATATTTTTGAAAAAAAAGGCAAGGTAAAATCTTCATTTTGGCAAGGTATAAGAAAATTCTATCTGAGGAAGTATATATTGATGATCCACCTTAAGGGAAGTTAAAAGAAGATAATACTATCCTCAATTCATTCTTCCTAAGAATCCCCTGTATGAAACAAACCTCAAATGAATATGAAAACAAACCGTCAAGAGTGAGAGCACAGTCGGTTCCCATGATAATCCGATTGTTTGTTGAAAAACATATCCTCCAAACGTAAAAATGAGCTGGAATCCGGGAAAATCATCATTTTATTAAGCGTGAATCAAAATTTGTTGTCAAAAAATAAAAAGGATGTGGATTGACTGCCAATGGATTGACTGCCAATGAGACAGATGTCCACCAAAGTTCAAATGAAGTGGATGTAAAGCCCCCATCACACTAGACCAAGACCATGAATAAAGAGTTGACCTCATACGTGAGTGATTTACTAACTAAAATAGATAAGATTGCAGTGAGATCGTGGTATGGTTGGGTTGAATATTCATTAATTTATTTCATAGTTTTCACGTTGATATGTTGCGATCTTGCTATGATCATGATAAGATCCTGCTACGATTTCGCTACGACAGTAACACGTTCTATAGTTACTATATTGTCACGCTCTTGTTGCGTCTAATAAGACCTTACCACGACTTACACGATCTCTGAACGCTTCTTCCAAAACCTTCCCGATCGCATTACGATTTCAATATGTGTCTACTACGATCGAAAAACGACTCCACTTCGTTGTCACTACGCTCTTCGTCCCTATAAATATCTTGACTTTCCCATTGTACACATCAGTTTCCTGGAGATAACTTTCCCCTAAAGGTATTAAAAACACTAAGAGATCGGGGTGCTAAATAAAAAGCAGAGGTCTCAAAAAAGGTATGCAAATTAGGAAATATAACACAATTCTCGTGGCTATAGGACGTAGTGATGTGGACGAGGACAACAAGGGCAAAGAAGCAGCGCATTATTGTCTTCCTCATCGTAGAATAATCGAATCAATATTGTAGAAGCGTAAATAAGACGTATAGTGAAATCGGGATAGTCGCAGTGAAATCTTATAGGCCTACCTAAGGTTGCAGCAAAATATTTTCCATTGGCTACCCCGATTGCACCACGTTTCCAATACGATGCTTCTACGCCCATCCCGATCTAACTACGTCCTTACGACTGAGTTCATACGGTTCGACTTCAACTAGTTTTGGTCATGACTACACTACCAATGTTTTGAACATATTCAAAGCTCCACGATCATGAAGACTTGGCATGTCCTTATATTACGACCTTACCACGATCTTACTATGACTTTCAAAATTTTATAATTTCTGAGATCGTAGTGGGATTGTGGTCCTAGTGTGATGGGGATATAAGTAATTTTTGTTTGTTTATCATATCAAATGTATTCCGTTTTTTCTCAATATAATCTTATGACAGTCAGGGGCGTAGCTGCCGTTAGGCACTTAAGGCACGTACTTATACACATTTTTTTCACAAATATTTTTTTTATATACAAAAAATAAAAACAACATTATCTGTAGATACATGTGAACTCGGTAAAACTCCTTAATTATCAAATGTCATTTGTACACTAGTCTATCATCCTCAGTGAATTGAGTATTGGATAGAATGTCATTATATTCCACCTTATATAAACTAAAAACTAGATCTTTGGTTCAGATCATTTCATTTCTATCAACAAATACTTGAATTAGCCTCATCATGCTCAAAACCCTGCCTTTTTTATATACATGATTTATTTTTTATTAATTGTTGTTGACTTTCATCTAGCTTTCCACTTGATCCTTATCCGACCTACAATAAAATCCTTGCCGAAGTTAGGCGTTCGTTTGGTTGTGCGTAATGTAGAGAGAATGCCACGCTCTCTACACGTTAAGCAACTTGCAACAACTCTTTGAGGGGTTTGTAGGTGGTCTACTGAAAGGCAAAATCTATGTTCCTATCCAAGAAAACCACATTTTCTATGCATTGCATTTCTAAAGTTCCAGACCTTCATCCTCGACGATCAGGACCTAGCTACCTGTTGTATTTATTGTAAATTTGTTTTTGTCCTGAACAATCATGAACTATTTGCCATTTTTAGCAATTAATCAATCAATCAATCAATCAATCAAATAGCTTTCAGCAACTTCGAGTACTCTCAAATCTACCCTACACATGCGGGGTGCATTCAGCGGCCCCAGATCCCCTGCCGCAATTTTTACCCACAGTTTATTGGACATGTAGTTACGCTTCTCACAGTCTTGGCGCCCAGAGTACCACCCACCTTTGGCGAGTCACTGACAAACTTTTTGTATCATTCCTAAATTTGTGACACCAGTAAGCCATTTATCGGTTCCCTGATATCTTGCCAATGGTAATACAAGTGTGATATACCGATAGGAGGGCTCTTGCAAGGCGACTTCTTATAGAAATAAAATATAAGCGGGAAACGGGAAACTAAAAAATGATAAGCGGGATACGGGAATCTGACAAAACAATAAGCGGGATCCGGGATTAGACCCCCCAATGAGACCCCCTAATTAGTATTCAACCTCTAAAAAGTTGTAGTCTGCCTTTCGATGAAATTAATAAATAAATGGATTTTTTTTTATTGAACTTTTGAAAAATAACCCCTGACACCAGATAAGACAATAATTATATGTTATCAAAAAGTTTAACAGTGCAACAAAAATGATGCTTTCTATTTGTCTTTTTAAGAATAACTGTTGTATCTTACTGGGACACCCCTCTTGAACACTGTCTCCAAGGGGAAATTATTTTCTACCGTAATCAAATACACATTTTCATAAGCCAAGGAGAATGATTTGACCGGCTCCTACGAAAAGAACGATCAGTATCGTAACCCATGGCATGCGAGGATATTTTCTCCACAACCTCCCTTAAATCCAAAACATTGTTGTCATCCTTTCAGTCAATATCAAATTGTTACAAATAATTCTGATGTGACAGAGAGGCGAAAAGGTATTCAATCACAACAACGAGCACTCAAGACGGAAAAAAAAACGAACTCGATCAAAAACCGGGATGAACTCATGTGCTACTGAAGAGTAAGCAATTCCTGTTCCACATTTAACACCCGTCGAGTTACTCATGAAAGTAAAAACCCAGTGATAAGTCTTATTCGGTAGGTCACATTCTAGGAAAAAGAGGACGGGATTGTGGCAGTGATAAGTCTTATTCGGTAGGTCACATTCTAGGAAAAAGAGGACGGGATTGTGGCTACGAAGATTGAAACAAATCCTTCGTCATCTATGTAACAGACAGTCTTTATTAACGGTCAATCAACTCGTGACGACGTATATGAAATTTTCGAAGGAATGATTTCCATTTCTTCACTTGGACCCATTGTTTTAATAGCTTCATTGTGAGCAACAACCATCTATCAATGAAATCATGATAAGAAACCCAAGCCCTGGAATATCTAATCAACTTAGAGATATATATATATGATTTATATAGGCAGCTGCTGCAATGTTGGTACATAGAAATGGTAGTTTACACTTGGGAATATGAAACCATATCTTTTTGCTGTAAATTTGGTTGTCAACCGACTTTCACCGTCTATTTTTAGATGTAAGTCGAGATATGAGGCATACTTAACTGTATCTGTTGTATTCTTTATTTCTATTATAGTTGATGTGTTACTGTCGGTTTTAGTTTGTAACCTGGATTTGTTTTCTCTCAATCAATTAATGACTTTTGAATTCCGGTATACTACTTTTGCCTTCATTTGTTGAAAGAAAGACAACTCATTTCTTTGAAATTTTAAACATTCTGCGACTATTTATAGGGGCCTCCTCGTCTAAATGTAAGTGCATTTATATCGCAAAATAACAACTCGTTCACCCAGCAACAACCATCTATCAATGAAATCATGATAAGAAACCCAAGCCCTGGAATATCTAATCAACTTAGAGAGATATATATATATACTCCATATGCAGGCGCTGCTGCAATGTTGGTACATAGAAATGGTAGTTTACACTTGGGAATATGAAACCATATCTTTTTGCTGTAAATTTGGTTGTCAACCGACTTTCACCGTCTATTTTTAGATGTAAGTCGAGATATGAGGCATACTTAACTGTATCTGTTGTATTCTTTATTTCAAGTTTGATGGGGAAGATGCGTTCACCAAACATTTAATTATTTATAAATAGGACATCATCTTTATATCGAAAATTTAAATAACAAAAATACCGAACTCTGAGTAAAATTCAAAACGGAAAGTGCCTAACCAAAATGGCAAATGGAAACTAAGATTAATGGTATACTGCCATCTTGGATTGTACAATTACAGTACACAATCGATCTAGTTTTTTGCCTAAATCTGCACATTTGGAGACAGATTTGTAATTTATAGGTGCGACTGTTTATTTGTATAAAGAAAAACAAGTGATTTATTGCATTATCTAAATTGTTTAAACAAATAGCAAATATTTGCGTTTGTTTTAATAAATTTTTCAACTTAGCCATTTACGGGGAGATAAATCTTTTAGTAAAAAATTAATTATGGAATGATAGGGAAATTTTTTACTTATAGTAAAAAAAGAAGTTCGGTGACACCATTATTTCTTTTTATTTTCTTAAAGCATATTATAAAACCTATTTTCTCATATTTTATTTCAAAGTTCTGTCTCATAGATTTCATTTTATGCACAAAAAATTTTTTTTTCATGAACAATCTATGCAAATTTGGGCAATTTTGCACAACTTCTAGCTTGAAAATTGCACGGTGACCCATACTTTTTTATTATATTATATATTTGTGATACAATATTAGAAATACCAACCAGAACAGAATCAGAACCAACCAGTATCAGTCATACCAAATCTCCATTTCAAAAAATACTCTAGCAGGACAAACTTATGATTATTTATAGTTTTCGAGTAAACAGCATCCGATATATGACCACTCTACATAATGCTCACTAAACTCAGTTGCATATGCAAAACAGATGTTGTTGAAAAAAATTTAACTAATGAAAGAAAATTGAAAACAAATGAATAAGTACACATACAGTTGTATAGAATTTTCCATCTAAACACTTTACAATGACTAGTTTATTTTTTGTGAGTGCTGTATTTCTGTGACGTAGTGTTGTCATTTTAGCAATTTGTTTAACATTGTCATAAGGCGGGAGGTTTAGCTAGCTATTAAACCAGGTTCAACCCATCATTTTTTTTAAATGACCTGTACCAAGTCAAGAATATGGCAGGTGTTATTGAATAGTTCGTTTCTATGTATGCTGGTGTTTGGTTTTGTTGCACTTCAGTGTTTCTGTTTTTCTTTGTTTTCCTCTTATAGTTGATGTGTTACCGTCGGTTTTAGTTTGTAACCTGGATTTGTTTTCTCTCAATCAATTAATGACTTTTGAATTCCGGTATACTACTTTTGACTTCATTTGTTGAAAGAAAGACAACTCATTTCTTTGAAATTTTTAAAGATTCTGCGACTATTTATAGGGGCCTCCTCGTCCAAATGTAAGTGCATTTATATCGCAAAAATAACAACTCGTTCACCCAAAATATTCATGCTTCACGAGGGCTATGACCGAGGAAAATATGATTTTTCGAGAGTGAGCAAATCTTCATATCTCCCGAAGCCAAGGAAAATTAATGTTTCATTCCACTGCCTATGCTTTGTTTACTACATGAACATAAAATATTAGTTTGCATACATTTTGTTTTTACCTGTCCGCTTGTTTGTATAACTGAACACGACATACAAATATGTCCGCAATAAGTGGTGCACAGTTAGTCCCCATTGGAATTCCGATAACCTGACGATATACGGAATCTCCAAAGCGAACAAAAATATTATCTTGTAAAAATTCAAGGGCAGATATAGTATCAAAGCATGTCCAATTGACATAGTTCTTTTGTTTATTGCTACTAAAAAATGACCTAAAAGAGTTAGAACATATGTATTCACATTCTGACTTTTTAAATGCCCATTTAATTAGGTGTGTGAATTTTTTCTTAATGAGAATGTGAGACAATGTGGTATATAGGGTAGAAAAATCAAAACTTTGAACAGATTCAAAATCACCAATATAAGCATGCAATTTATCAAGTACTTCCAGCGAGTTTTTGACACTCCAAAAGTAATTAATTCCACTATTTTCAAAGGCCTTATTTGAACAATTTATTATCAGGTTTTTGATTGTACCAAGTAAACTGGTAAGAAGAATAGACAATTTAGTAGTGGAACAATGGCTTGAAGACGAAATAAATCTATATTTGTAAGGTGTTTTATGTAGCTTCGGAAACCAGTACATAGTTGGGACTTTCATTGTATTTGGTTCTGCTTGTAAAGAGGTAGCTAAAAGTTTATGTTTGTTACAGATGTCGTTTTCTGAAAATGGAGTCAGTTGGAATGTTGGTGAATTGGTGATTTCTTTTTTCAGAACCTCTATGTAAAATTTACGTCAAACAATAATGATATTATTAGCAGGTTTATCGGCAGGGACAAAAACATATTCCTTGGCTAGTTTTTTAAGTTTATGTTTGATACGAGAAATAGGTTTATTATGGTTGTTGTTAAGAGTGAAATGTTCTTTAAAATGTTGAATACCTATATGAACTATGTTCATTACTGAATTAAAAAAAGGAGTCCAAAGATTTTTTGTCAGCTTTTTCCAGTTTTATCCATTTCAAACAGTAAGTACGGAGTGAGTCGTGGATGATATTACGACACTCATTCCAATTAATGATTGATGGGGGACGATATTTAGGTCCTTTACTGAGGAATGATTTTAACTCTCGGTCTTGAACGATGTTAAGATCTCCTGTTATAACATTGGAAATGGGTCCATAAATGTGTTCGGAATTACTGCAATTACATGAAGTAGGTGTATTTTCACTGATATTAACATCTTTACACAATTGGCTATAATTAAACACATATTTTCGGGTAGATTTCTTGTAAATATAACAAATAAGAGGGAGCTCAGTATTATCAAAATATCCAGGAATTTGTTCTTTAACAGAATGGTCGTTAAAAATACCGGCAATATTTACAAAATCAAAACCTTTATTGACATACTTTATTTTAATAAAATGTTTTTTATGATCTTCAGGGCGATCAATTTTGGGAAACAGTTTAGAATAACAATATGCCATTATAATTTGAACGATTTCATACTTAGGACTGCTATATGAAATTGTGTTGCAATCCTCTAAAATTTTATTTAACTTATTAACCGGTAATGAACAGAGCTTTGTTAATAGATAATGTCTGCCGTTGTTTTTGAAATAGTATCATTCTTCTCAGTTCTCAAAATAAAATTGCATTTCAGGGCTTTGTGACACAAAATTTGGTGACCTGACCTGAACATATCACCGAAGACAATGAATGAACCGACGTTGATAAGTTTGATCCGAATTAAATATCACGTCCTCTTCCGGTTTGCTCGTGAAACAAAGAAAAACACTTGTTTCTATCATCCAAATACACAAATACTATCCGATAATTCGATTTTCAGGTTGTCTTCATATTGATATAATACAATTTTTGACTTTTGATGAGGCTGATACGTACCGATTATCAGGATGTCTGCATATTGATATTGTTAAATATCAGCTGCGAGTCATAATATGAAGTTTTTTGATAAGTGAGACGAGCAAACGAGACCAAAAAAGCCTTCATATTGTGTCGAGTAGCTGATATTTTACAATATCAAATATGCAGATAAACTGATTATCGATTTATCGGGCTGTATTTGCGTCTATTGGAAGTGTTTCATCAGCAAATCGGAAGATGACTTGATAAGTTCGGGCCAAGCTTATCAACGTCGGTTCAAACATTATGACGTCGCTGATATGTCCGGGTCAAGTTATTAAGGCCGGGTAAACTTATTTGACGTCACAAAGCCGTGATTTGCAATTTTATTAAGAGCTGATCAGAGTGACATAGACAGTGGGACGACCGATAAAATGATTTATTAACCACAGAGATATGATATTCATCGAGGGCAACGGCCGTAGGGGAATTTCATATCTCTGGGGTTGATAAATCATTGTATCAACTGAAATCAAAAGTCAACAATTAATTTATATGATTTATCCTTCTCAATTTTCTAATATCTGCTCAAGATCATTCTAAAACTGCTCCATATCATTACTAAATATACCATGTACTATAAGAAGTATGTACATCATCTGCTTTTGCAGTTGCTAATTTTCATAAGTTGAAATATTCAATTAAGTTTCCTTTGAAATACACTGAAAAACAACAAGAGAAAAAATACACTGATAACAAAAAAAAAAAAAAAAAAAAAAAAAACAACAGCAAAACAAAACGAGCATTTGCACGACGTCATAAACCTACGTCATTGACGTTGCCTTTGAATATCTATATTTAGGTCCAAGGACGCTGTTCCAAATCTTATATTAACCTCTCGTGATTTTTTTCCGCGGTAAATATAATGTTTTATCTAAGAGGATTTCATATGCTTTTAGCCAATGAGAAAATAGAAAATATATAGTCCTATAATAAAGTTAAATATCAACAGCTCGACACAATATTGAGCTTTTTTGAACTCGTTTACTGCGCTTACCCGACAAAAAACTTCACATTGTGACAAGCATTTGATATTTTACAACTTAATATGCAGACAATCTGATAATTGGCACTTGTCGTTATTCCATTTGTCTATATAACCATGTTTAGTCCCTCCGTAATTCTGTTATCACAGCTTGAGACGTAAACAGACATTATAAGGGACGTCACAATGTCTGAAGAATTCTACCGTCAATAGTAAATAAAGGCAACAGTAGTATATCGCTGTTCAATAGTGATAATAAGATGAAGCAAAAACAAATCAGGGTAACATACTAAAACAGAGGGATCACATCAACTATAAGAGGAAAACAACGGAACAACAGAAACACTGAACTACAACAAAAACAAACGCCAACATACATAGACACGGACTGTAACAATTGCCATATTCCTGACTTGCTACAGGATCTAGGTCATTTTAAGAAAAAAGGTGGGTTAAACCTGGTGTTATGGCTATCCAAACCTCCCGCTTATATGGCAATGTTAAAATACCGCTAAAATGGCTACACTACGTGACAAGAATACAGTATGAACAGAATCAAGAACATTCAGCCCGGAGAAATACATAACTAAATAATACAAAAGTATATTGCAACAAGGAAGGGTGGGAGAAGAGGACACAAGTAATAAAATGATAAATAGATTATCTAGTTTTCTACGTATATCGTAAATACCAGCTGCTCGATACAGATTGATGTTTTTTTTTGCTCGAAAGCTGCGATCACTCTACAATAAAAATAAGTTGATTTCGATTTTCCATTGTTAACTGTCCATTTCTGTTCTGCAACGGTCCAGCAGCACCTGCACATGGAGTATATATTTCCTAGTTGATACAATACTCCAGTACTAGCGTTTCCTATTACATTGTATTTCCTTCACAACATGTAGATGTTTACAATGGAAGCTATAGAAACAAGGGCCTTACATACAAATAATGGCTCATTAAAAAGTACATATACTTAAGGGGAATAAAAACTCATCTTTGAAGTAGTCTTGTATAAAAATGTATTGTAAAATATATTAGTCAAAATATGAATGTAGTAATTTAAATTCTAGAAGAGCAAGGACAATAATTGTGTAAAATGAAACTTGATTTAAGCAGTGTCGGTATAAGTTATACAATTATGTCTACTAAAATCATGGTTCTTGTGTTCTGTTGACTTTGCAAACACATTTGAATAGAGTCTTAGTTGCCTTCCAAAATTCTGGATCCAGGAATGCATAGATGATCGGATTGATGAAATTGTTTATCAAGTAAGTATGATAGAGCCATAGCACAACAATAAGTTGGTTCCTTGATAAGTTATCCCAGAAATCGTGTATAATTCTTCCAATGTGAGAATGATTCCCACAGGTATTACACTAATAGCAAACACTAAAGTTATAATCATAAACATCAACGTGAACTTGTTTTTATCCGGTTATTTTGTTTAAAATGGCCGTAAATGGTACATCCAATTCTCCCATATAGAAATATAAATGACACTAGAATTAGAAAATTAACAGAAAGATAAACAATGCCATACGCAGCGCCATCTATATCCGAATCATATTTAATTTTTCCACATCGTTTTCCAACAATAGTGCCCTGGCTTGAAAACTCTATGTGATCATACGTCATAGCTAGAGGCACTGCCATCGAAAATGCAAACAAAAAGGACAAGGCAAACATTGTTCGTCTAAAGTAAAGATATTGTTATATTTTACATATCTTCAAATATCGTTGAACAGCAATACACATTAAGACAAACACCGATGTAAATGCTGTAGTTGTTATAAAAAAGAGTGCAATTTTACATCCTAAACTGTTCTTGTAGTTCAAATGCATTGCAAGAAATATAATGTCTAATATAGGACAAACAATACACGCCACTAGATCTGCTACAGCCAAAACAGGAATGAAATACCTCTCATCAGATACATCTTTAAACTGGTACTTATATACAACAATAACCATGCTATTGCCAATCAAGCCACATACCATATACACAGACAGAGCTGTAATATTACCAATAATTGTTCTCGCAAATTCACTATGCCATTGCATCAAAATTTCATTCGTCGTATTACGCTCCATGATTACATTTATCCAGGCGAAAATATATGGGAAAAATGCAGAAATGAGGAAGATACTTTAAAATATATTAGTAAAATATCCATTTGTCAGAGTTCTTCCTGCAGAAGTAATCATTGTGTCTCTAAACAAATGGTAGAAACTTCCCATTTTATCATTTGATATACTATTGTAACAAACCTTAACATAATAATGATCTACTAATATTTTAGACATTAATGAATATAAAAAAAAAAATGTTTTACACTTGACTATCTCACGAAGGCTAAATATTTATTTTATTGCTTGTATTTTTCCATTCAACTACTTCCGCGAAATAGGCCATGATATACTTCTGATATACAAACTTTAACCCCGCCGCATTTTGTGCCGCGAAATAGGCCATTATATAGCTAAGGACGCCTCGGGTGCGGGAATTTCTCGCTGTATTGATATACAAACTGAATCCTTCGAAGTCAAAGCTTGGTCTACAATAATAGACAAATGATATTATTCCGTGTCATATTCTAAATTGCAACGCTTTTGAACAAATTGAAATTGACTTAAACCGAAACTTCCAAATATATGTTACTATCAATGAACATTTTTGGTATTAAAAATAAAATAACAAAAATCCCCAATTAAAACAGGCACACAACGCATGTTTTATTTGTACAATAGTTGGCTGATTGCAAGTCAAACTTTTATTTTAACATGTGTTCATCAATTATTTTTTTTTGCTCTTAGTCATGAGACCATTGTATTTAAAATGGATTTTAAACAAATCATAAATAACATTGCAAAAGAATGAACATAAATGAAATATTTTCATTACATTTCAAACTGCAAACTTGTAAATAAGCTATGATAAACAATAAATTCGAGATAGAAACAGTGTACTAGTAACTAAATTTTTGTATTCTTTTCTTTCATTTTGCTTTGTCTATATGCCTTTTTGTGTTTCTTAGTAAAAATATGACGTGGCTCTGTAATTATACATCCCGTCATTGTGTTATTGTTCTATGATAATTTTTGTATTCTCCTTTTTCATTTTTGCTAACATGCTTTGTCTATATGCCTTTTTGTGTTCTTTGTTACATATGATGTGGCTCTGTACATCCCGTCATTTTGTTATTGTACCATCGTAAATGTTTGTTTACATATTTGTTTGCTTTTATAGTGATAAAGATAATAACACATTGTTGACTGTTGTACCCCTATTTTTGACATTTTATCAATTATGTCTGGTTGTTTTGTTCACACATCGTTGTCATTTTAATGGAATTTTATGCGACTGTCATACAAGTGAGAGGTTAAACTAACTATAAAACCAGGTTTGATTCGTCATTTCCTATCTAAGAAAATGCCTGTACCAAGTTAGGAATAAGGCAATTGTTGTCCATTCGTTTAATGTGTTTGAGCTTTTGCTTTTGCCGTTTGATTAGGGACTTCCCGTTTTGAATTTTCCTCGGAGTTCAGTATTTTTGTGATTTTACTTTATAAACTTCAATAATTCATATATTTAACTGCTTTGAAAGACTGAAGAACTATATTCTAACTTAAATGTCTTATTTAAGACATTACTATTACTATTAAATGTTGGAAGTTCATTTAAATCAAAGATTTTGCGAATTAGAACAGTTCGTAGAAAAGGAGGATCGTTATTACATTTTTATATACAACGTGGAACAAATGTAATTTATGTTAAAGTCATATGAAAATAGATTCTTGTAATTTTAATGTTAAGGAAATTTTTGAACCAAAACTCACTGTGTTTAAGACCATTTGCAGACCTTGTGCTGTTTTCTTTTTTTTTGGTCGGATATTTACGAGTCTATAACTTATTATCGATAAATGATATTTCATGGAAGGATTGTTGATTGCAAGCTAATCAACTGTCGATTTTGTTGCCGAATTTTACCGGATAATGGCATTTATAAACAAGCAACGCAGAATCGTTGAGCTCGTGGAAAACACGTGAATTAATAGAGAATTATTTTGAAATTTTGTTTTATTCTAGTATACGTTTCCATTTGTTAATAACATTTTTCCAGACCATTATGTTGTAAAATTTTTATGTGTATTTAGTTTGTTCTTTCCGAATCAACAATATTTGTTTACCTCCAAATGCATGTCTGTTTACATTATTTCTTCACGGTACCTCTCTCGAACTTGTGATGTGCGGTGACCCGCACACTTATTTAATATTAAGTATATAAATTTTTTTTTCTTTCTCGGATTTAAAGTATCATATGCCTTTAAAAATTTGAATATGGCATTTCGATAAAAGTTGAAAAACTATGTATTTTGCTGTCTGCTGATGGTATAGTTATACAACTACAGACTACGTTGGCCCTTCTATTTGGTGAATCAGAGTAGGACTAGTTCTTTTAACCTTTCTTGAGTGTAGAATGGGGTCTTCTAGTGTAAAGTGCAGAGAAGTCAAATTCTTTAAACTATTGTAAGAGAAATGATGGTATGTACACTAACGGATATTTCGAATTATTTAAATTCCCAATCTGATTCAGACACCCCTAGAAAAGGTAGTTTCACAGTATCTCTGAAGCCCGGATTAACTTGCTGATAAAGTAGATATTAACTGTTATGAATGATGTTTTTTTTTCATGGAGAACTGGACAGACACAGCTATATAAAGTTGTTTGCAAGGACACTCTTTTAATTATTGTATCAAGTACAGTGAAGGAATATCAAATTATTCATCATTGGTTGAAATTTCAAAGGAATATGGAACAGTCAAATGATTAATCAGAATTTCCTCTTTAGCTAGTGTTGTGAGAGTATATGTTGAGTTACAAAACTAATGGTTAATATCTGCTTCCTTTATCAATCCCTTTATGTAATGTGATTTACATCCAAATGTGATTCGGAGCTTTATCTGGAACAACAATATATTTTTCATGAGGTAAGAAAGGTGTTTAGCAACGTTTGGGTCTTTGAAGATATACAAAGCATGAGTGTTCATAGACCCATTCAGTTTTTAATTATAATTTGTAATAACGGCCGCAAAGCCATAATCCATTCAGAAATATCACTTACGTCTTTTTTTCGCGTTAATTCATTGCCTGACATAATCCACGAATTAATCCATCAATATTTTAATATTATGTTTCCAGTTTATCGATTTAGGCTCAAGGTATATCGGCCCTTTTGTTAAAATATTTCGAAGGTAAGTGTCATTGACAATGATCAGGTCACCAGTTATAACGTGGCCAGCCGGATTATATATGAATTAAGAACTAGCTCAGGTGCAATCAGAAGGTTTAAGAATGAAGTCGTCAATATTGAGATCCTTCAACACGTGTTATAATTGATCATTTTTGTCGCAATAGGTGCGGTATATGCATACTATATGATTGAGTGTAGGTTGAGAACAAAACTTTGCGACAAAAGAGATGATCCAGCTTTCCATTTTGAACTTTCCACTTCTATGTATCAACATTTTAGCAGCACCTGCATATGGATAATATATCATCCATTTGATTTTCCAGAGCTTTCATCCCTATCATGATTTCTGTGATGAATGATTGACGCCTGTAAAGAAGTTATTTAACTAAGGATTCCTAGTGGTAAAGTTGAACTAATTATTTCGAAATTTTTACGACCGCCATCATAAGTTCTCACAACTCACAAGAATATATGAATAAACATCCTCAGAAAATACAATTGTATTATTTCAAAAAAGCAATTCAATAAATGATAGGCACGATGATTATGTTTAAATGTTTCTGTACAATGTTTGAAAGCAATCTTACCTCAATCAGCTGATGATATCAAAGAACCTCTAAATACTTGCCTGGAATCGCTTTTACATTCATACGGTGCACACAATAAAGGCGCGTGTAAAAAGATCGCTAACATTCAAAGTCAAGCATGTGTAGCAATTTAAACAATTTAACGACAATAGCAGTTTTGTAATATAAGCGCGAATTCATCAGTCCTTACATCAATTTCGCAATAAAATGTAGGTTGATAGCAGTTACACATCAAATATAGGTTTATCAAGTGTAATAACAAAATATGTCATATGTATGCCACAGCTTGGCATAATTTCGTAATGCAAATGTTAAATTTGACGGGAACAACTTTTTGTGCACATAATGATATCAACGCATGGTTCAACGTCCGCAACAAACGTTATTGAATATCTGAGTCACAGATGATCACTTAAATGTTTCAATTGTCGTAGCCATTGTCCCGTTCTCTTTTCTTCAAATATAATATCACCGAATGATACACAAAATGTGTACTCGAGCTGAGCACCACGACGGATACAATGTTTTGAACAGGATATGCCTACCCTTCCAGAGCAACCGACCCCCTCCAAATTGTTAGTGTTTTACGTGGTGCTTGTAGACTGTTGTGTGTCTTTTCGTCCAATTGTCGTTTGTGCAATGATTTTGCCGGTCTCTCTTTGACTTTTGGGTATTGATTTCCCTTTTCAGTCTCTTTTTATGTGTGCAAGGGACTTCTGTTTTATATATTATGTAAGTCTTTAAAAAGTGAGATTAAAACAAAATATTGGTTTTTATTCGGTCTGTAAGCATGTTTGTATCTATTAGACAAAGTACAGAGTAACGAAGTATATATGTCCAGTGCACGATGTTTTATCGATACTGTCCAAATCGCGATGTCTACTGTGTCGTGTCATTATTGTGTTTACATTCTATCGTATCTATACCTTGTGTTTTATTGATTACATTGTAGACATTGCGAGTCAACATCGTGTTTATATTGTATAACAAGTCTATACCTTTGTGTTTACATCGTTAATTGTAGACATCTCGATGTTTACAATAGCAAGTTAACATTGTGTTCATATTGTATGCTTAATCTATACCTTTGTTTACATCATTTACATCGTAGACATCGCGATGTTGACAATAGCTAGTCAACATCGTGTTAATATTGTATACCAAGTCTATACCTTTCTGTTTAAATCGCAGACATCGCGATTTTGACAATATCGTGTTTATATTGTATACCAAGTCTTTACCTTTGTGTTTAATTCGTTCATATTGACAACATCGCGATGTTAAGGATAGCTAGTCAAAATATGTTTGTATTGTATACCGAGTCTATACCATTCTGTTTACATCTTAGACATCGCGATGTTGCAACATCGTGTTTATATTGTATACCGATTCAATACCTTTGTGTTTGCATCGTTCACATCGTCAACATCGCGATGTTCATAACATCGTGTTTATACTGTATACCAAGACTTTGTGTTAACATCGATCACATCGTCAACATCGTTATTCTTCTGAATTTGATTGAAGAAATTCATTTAATTAGAATACTCATATTCTTAATTACGTTATGTTCTTTAAGCATTTTTACCGCCATCTTACTGCCAAAATTGATATTCGTTTACATTTTTAAAATTTCATATAATTGTTTGATGAGCAATAATTGCAAAATTAACGGGGAAAGTCGCCTTTAATTGGCAATATCTCCTATAATTAGTCATAAATGTAAACAATATAAACACGATATCGTTAATACATTGTAAAAATCACGAAGTTAACGATGTAAACAGTATATGAGAGTTCATACAATATAAATGACGTTGACATGATATGTAAACGATGTAAACACGATATTGGTAATACATTGTATACATCGCGATGTTAAAGATATCAACGATGTAAACAGTATATAAGAATTGTTACGATGTAGACGATGTTGACACGATATCGTGTAACATTTTTAATATTGCGATGTAAACACGATATCGTTAATACATTGTAAAGTTCGCGATGTCAACAATGTTAACGATGTAAACAGTAAATTGGAGTTCTTACAATGTTAACGATATTGTCACGGAATCATGTTCACATTGTTGATATCGCCATGAAAAAGATGTAAACACGATATCGTTCCAACATTGTATACATCGCGATGTTAACGATGTCAACGATGTAAACAGTATGTTGACACGACATCTTGTTAACATTGTAAATATTGCGATGTCGACAATATTGTTTTTACATTGTGCACTGGACATGGATGAGAGTAACAGGCTAGGATCGAGGAAGAAACTTTAAAAATCATTTGTTAAATATTAAATTTGGAAGACATCCTGGTATCGATACACAAAAAAAAGATTTCTATCAAATAGTACAATAGATCTACAAGCTACAAGTGAATTGGTAACATAAAATATAACAGCCAATTAGAACCAATTGAAGATTGTTTTGATAATTAAGTTACGAAAGGCTTGTACAGTCATTGCAATATGCAACTTAAATTTACTGCAATATGCAACAAAAGTTACTGTAATATGCAACTAACGTTTATTGCAATATGCAACTAAAAGTCAAATTTTATGCAGTATTTCACTCGGTATCTGTAAAATAGAAATCTTCTAAAATCTTGGTTCTGGAGTTCTTTTGACTTTGGATTCACATTTGAATAGAGTCTTAGTTGCTTTCCAAAACTCAGGATCCAGAAATGCATAGATGAATGGATTTATTAAATTATTTATCAAGTACGTATGGTATAGCCATAGCACAACGATAAGTTGGGTCATTGATAAATTATCCCAGAAATCTTGCATAATACCTTCCAATGTTAAAATGATACCAACGGGTGAAGTACTTACAACAAACACTAAGGTTATAATCATAAACATGAATGTGAACTTGTTCTTTACACGGTTATTATGTTTACAATGTTCATAAATAGTACACCCTATTCTTCCATATAAGAATATAAAAGTCAGTAGTGCAAGAAAATCAACGGAAAGATAAACAATCCCATAGGCAGCGCCATCTATATCCGAATCATATTTAATTTTTCCACACCGTTTTCCAACAATGGTGCCCTGGCTTGAAAACTCTATGTGATCATACGTCATAGCTAGAGGCACTGCCATCCAAAAAATGCAAATAAAAAAGACAAAACAACCATTATTCGTCTCCAAAATAAAGATATTGTTATATTTTTACATATCTTCAAATATCGTTGAACAGCAATACACAATAAAATAAATCCCGAAGTAAATGCTGCAGTGGTTATAAAAACGAGTGCCATTTTACATCCTAAACTGTTTACGTAGTTCAAGTGCATTGCAAGAAATAAAATGTCTAATATAGGACAAACAATGCATGCTACTAGATCTGCTATGGCTAAAACAGGAATGAAGTATCTCTCATCAGAAACATCTTTTAACTGGTACCTATATACAACAATGACTATGCTATTGCCAATCAAGCCGCATATCATATACACACACAATGCAGTTATATTACCAATACTGTTTCTTGCAAATTCACTATGCCATTCCACCGAAAATTTATTCGTCTCGTTACGTGTCATTTTAACTTGATGGAGTTTTATCGATCAAGGAATGTACATGCAGGAACGAGGAAGAAACTTAGTTAATTAGTTAAATATTCCTTTTATTCGAGTGTTACCTGTGGGTAGACACCAAGTCTTCTTTTAACAAAAGGAAGATACAAACCATTTTATGATTGACTATTTTGTTGTTAGACAAATACTATACATATGATATATGGTATATCTTTATAACGAGGAAGACATATTGTTCATTATAATAATATATTGTTTTCATTCAATGTAACATATTTACTAAAATAGATTTGAATTGTTTTATTGAATTTGTTATTTAATACTACTACTTCCGTGAACTAATCCAAGTTCAACTCATGATGCACAAGTAATGTTATTGTTCCGTGGTACATTATATCAAAGTTCTAACTAAGAGTTCCTTCTTTTATTAGTCCATGTTCTATGACAAGAATCATAAATGTGTGAATAAAACTTCAAAAACCGTTTTACTTAGGAAATTATCTGATTTAACAGCTGTGAATTGACAACTATAACCATTCTTTAGTAAGAAATATTGATTTAAATCCTTTTCTGCATTGGAAAAGGGGTGATGGTGGTGGTGGTGGTGGTGGTGGTGGGGGTGTTGAGCCTCCCGCAAAAGGGGACAATGCATCTTTTTTCACAACAAATGTATGAATTTACTACGGAAATTTACTCTAGGGATAATTCAGTTTCAAGCGAGAAACTATATCAATGAATCAACGACAAAAAAAAAAAAAAAAAAAAAAAATAAAAATTCGCTCCATATTGTTTTTTTTTCCTATTTGACGGTGATGTTCCTATGGTACCTTTTATGGTGTGTATATTTCACAACTTGTTCGCTATCCCCGTGTCTTTAGTCTAATGTTTTCATTTATGAATAACTGGTAAATTATTAAATAAAGGCTTTCGTTACCTCAAATTAACTAAAACTTTCACCAAACTCTTTTATAGATACAAAGGATTTTTACTGGTTCTGTAGAGTTCTTATCAAATACGGGATATCACATCCTAATGTTTACGATGATGTTGTTAATAAAGCCTGTAAATTTAGATACCATCCATGTAAACTCAGTGATCATTTGAATGAATTTGTTTTAATAGGTTGTCAACTTACACTATAATAAAATACTTAAACATTGTTTTTATAGGTACTAACATTGAATTTGCTTTTGATAAATTAATACATTACTAAATATATATTTTGGTATAGTTTGGCACTACACAATATCATTCGTTTCTGATGCTGTTTATAACGCCTTTACAATGAATCCGTTGGATGTGTACTTTTAAATTGATACTTTAGTCTGGGTAAACATGATTTATTTATTAGTTGGTCATATAGCTCTTCAACTGTTTCGGTTCTTAAAAATCCTTATCTTTCAAATATTCGGCTTTGAGCGTTCTTGACGAAGGTAAATCCAGAAAAGCGCTTCGGACGCATGTAATTTATAACGTGTTGTTTTCATTTGTTATTGGCCTTGAACTAGCTTTCAATAACAGCGATATAACAACCAGAGAGGCAAAATGACGTAGAATGTAGGCAACTATAGATTAACATATGGCCTTCAATAATTAGCAAAACAATTATCTTTGTTATGCTTCCATTGATGACCTTCTGTCATTGATAGAGCGGCCGTGGGTATTATTACACAAGTATTTATTCACTACCCCTTTCGAAACTACAAAACACATTACGCATAGTAAGCTATAAAAGACCCCAGAATGATAAATGTAAAACAATTTAAAAGAGAAAACTAACGGCATGATTTATGTACAAAACAATAAACGAAGAACAAATATGATATACAGCAACAAACGACAACCACTGAATTACTGGCGCCTGACTTGGGACATGCACATACAGAATGCGGCGGGGTTAAACATGTTTACGGGCACGCCAACCTCCCTTAATCTGGGACAATCATGTAAAAACACAACATTAAAACAAACTATCAAAATCAGTTTGAAAGGGCTTAACTCGTCATTTCAATACAAAGCACAAAAAACTACCAAAAAAAAAAAAAAAAAAAAAAATAAAACAAAAACAAAACCGCAATGTAAAGATCTGAAAGTACTTGCAGATACTGAACGCTAGTTCTAAAATGAATAACAACTAAGATAAACAAAAACCAGGGTGGACAAGTACACATCGCAGTATGATCTTAAATCAACGATGAACAAAACTCCAACCGTAGGCTAAAAATTAAAAAAGCGAAAAGTGGCACAGTCCTTTAAGAATTGAACGTGTTTTTTTTTTAATTCGTTCAAAGCAAACGACCTTCACATCTTGCATAAATCATGGAAAATGTGATCGTCACTTACTTTCATTTCGATAGAAGTTTTCAATTCTTATATTAAAAAATGAAAAAAAAATATACGTAATAAACTATTAAATTCTGAAAGTAAAACTTTAATCACAAAACTGCGACTGAAATTGTGTAGCACGGTATATTATGACATTATCACAAAATCGCCCTCGTGGAATAAATGTTACGTAATATCAGTGAAATATGCAATGTGAAGATGTCGATTTTAAAGTTGAAAGCTCACCAAATAATGTATAAATTTCAGTTATATCATAGCATGTTAACTGATTGTTTCACAATAAAAGTTAGTATGTCAAATCGTTGCGATTAATCCGATTGCCGAAATCAATAATTTGATTCTTGATTTGCTTTTACATAAATAGTAAACATATGACTCTGAAATTCAGGTCCTTTTCTGCATTTTTGGGTTGTTGTTGTTGAGCCTCTCGCAGAAGTGGACAACGTATCTTCTTTTCACAACAAATGCATGAATTTACTACGGAAATTTACCCCAGGGATATTTCAATTTCACACGGGAAACTATATTAATGAATTAACGACAAAAAAGAAAATTTTTCGCTCCCTATTGTTTATATTTCCCTATTTGACGGTGATGTTCCTTTGATACCTTTATATGCTGTGTTTATTTCACAATGTATTCGCTACTCCCGTGTCTCTAGTCGAGTTTTAAATTTCAATGTTTTCATTTATGAATAACTGGTAAATTATTAAGTAAGGAGTTTCGTTACCACAAATTAACTAAAACTTTTACCAAATGCTTTCATTGATACAAAGCAATTTTGGCTGGTCCTGTAGAATTCTTATTAAAACGGGATATCATATCCTAATTTTTACGATGATGTTGTTAACAAAGCCTGTGAATTTAGATGCCATCCATGTTAACTCAGTGATCCTTTGAATGAATTTGTTTTTAAAAGACTATCAACTAAACATCATAGTAAAATAATTTAAAATTGTTTTTATCGGTACTAACATTGATTTTGCATTTGATGAATTAATACATTACTATACATATTCAGATATTCAAATCTGAAACAAATACCCCTTTTTTCATTTTGTAAACATTATCCGATGCCAATAACGCGAATTATTGTTGTTTACTTATTATTCAATGCGCAAATTTAACGTACAACGAATTTTTTATACATTGAAATCACGAATAACAATCTGATAACATATCAACGTTTACAGTACTCCGACGACTCTTGTTGAAGGGGAAATCTTAAACAGTTATAGGTCCCGATAACAAACTTACACACCACTTCGTCGATACTTTTATTTGTGAAGAGTTAGTCGTCTAAGGTGCCAAGTAGCCAGTACTTCGGTACTGTCACGAAATCACGGATATTTTGTTATTGAAATTAACTGTTTTAAAAGTTTGGAAATAATTGATAATGAATGAATAAATATATCTTATGCATATCTCTGAATCCTTGTGCGGGTTTGGTTTTGCCTTTGGAATTTTTGGCTTAATCAGTTCTTCAACGTTTGAATTATGTTTAGGGTTTTCAAAAATTGTGACCTCGAGCATCATTCAAGATACATTAATTGTCGAAATTCGAAGTTTGTACAGAACAACCAGTACAGTCAATGTTTTACATAGGTAGTCTTGCATACAATTTTAAAACAATGTTTTTTTTCCAAATGCTCCCTGAAAAAGCTTTCAAAATTATGAAAATTCCAAAGGCAAAGCCCCAAATCCGGACAAGGAATCAGAGATATGCATAAGATATATTTATTTATTCATTATCAATTATTTCCAAACTTTTAAAACAGTAAATGTCAATAACAAAATATCCGTGATTTCATTTTGTGATGCTATTGTGTTATTGTGCTATGGTAATTTTTGTATTCTTGTCTTTCATTTTTGCTTATGTACTTTGTCTATAGAGTGTTTATATGCCATTTTGTTTTTCTTTATTCAAAAAGTTATTTGTTTTGTTTTTGCTCACACATTGTTGTCAATATTATGGAATGCTATTTGACTGTCATACAAGTGAGAGGTTTAGCTAGCTATAAAACCAGGTTAAATCCACCATTTTCTACGTAAGGAAATGCCTGTACCAAATCAGGAGTATGACAGTTGTTTTCCATTCGTTTGATTTGTTTTAGTGTTTGATTTTGCCATTTGATAAGGAACCTTCCGTTTTGAATTTTTCTTGGAGTTCTGTGTTTTTTAAATTTTTACTTTTTTTATACAAGGTTTTTTTCAGACATCAAAGTCGGACTTCAGAGAATAAGTAAAACAGCCTAAAATCGGACTTCTGAGAATATTTAAAACAACCTAAACTAGACAGGGAAGGGAATGCGATGTTGATACAAAATAGAAAATACAAACTTATGTTACAGTCAAACAATTGAAATATCTATCCTTGTGCTATAGTATAAACATTTCACTTCTCTATCCTTCACACAACTATTCCTCATTCTAAATTTAAAAAGGAGATTGAAAGAATTAGTCCAAATATGTCTCATGATAAAGTAAACGCAGATACACATATCTTCCTTACTAAGAGAGAAAATATCATTAGTCCTTCGACAAATTCTCAAAAATTATAGAAAAAGGTGAACATGTGATTTCACTATGATGTAAAAAATAAAAGCATTGCCATTCTACAAAGAGTTTGTTGTACAAAATATATATGGGCCAAGGCATTACCCAAAATGATATTTTACACACTTTTTAATCTTTGCAACAAAAAGTTTTTTTTAGGTAAAACATAGCTTATGTCGGCTATGTTTGCTTTGAAATACACATAGTTTTGATTATCAGAATTTGTAGGGTCATCCAGTTTGGTTTGACTCAATATTGAACTATGGTCTTTCATTAAGGCCAACATCATCTTCTATCTTAGACTGTCTAGTGTGATATGTCTCAGTTTTGTCTTTATTCAATCGTTTTGATAAACGTGTATTTACAAGATTTAAACATCGATAGCCTACTGTTGTCATAAATTTTTTTACGAAAAGTTATTTGTACTTTTTCATTGTTTTAAAAGGACTGTTAAGAGATATAACTTGAATAAGATTGAAATAAGACATACACTCAAGAACACATGATAATATTCAGGTACTGCATGTTCTGTTTTATTTCATAGAATACTGTGGCGGTGTGTGAATAAGTTTTGTGTCATAGTGTCAATTTTGCCCTCAATTAAGATTTTTGTGAAAAAGTTCATTATAAAATATTCTCATATAAATTACTTGAGAAAAACATTTTTAGCAGTTATTTATTTTGGAATTTGTCATTTCATATTTTCTCTTTGTAAAAAGTAGAATTCTTATCAATATATTAAATAATTAACTTATATTTTATAAACTATATATTAACTGATTTCAGCTCCAAGTCAAGTTGACACGATAGTACATATGCATGTATTTTTAATCAAGACTATTGTACTGTTTGAGATAGCAAGTTTTTGTGTAAACAACATATGTCTAGGTTACCGGATTAATTAAGGGTTTTTGTTCAGTTTGGTTAAAGTTTTAAAATTCTTTGCCACGCCCCTCTTCATCCTAAAATATCATGGTAACTAAGGTGGCTTGGTTGTTTATCAAATTTGATTGGTCGAACCTGAAACAATTGTAGAAGTAAATTTTGGTCTCAAAAGTGGCACTTTTATATGCGCTTTTAAAGAAAGAAGACCTTAAAACAATTTCAGTTTTAGATATAACTGTTATCAGGTGAGTCAAGTATTTTATCTATTCAAGGTTAATATACTTCGTTTTATGGTTTTTGTTTAAGTTTTCTCGCATGAATTATTCTAGAGAATCGTAAAACTTCGTTAAGTTTTATTTTACTTTTTAAATTTGAAGTTATATAATTTGTAGAAATTTTGTAAGACTGAGTTCTCAAATTCAGATCAAATTGTTGTTTTTCTATAAGTGTAAATAAATGTAAATATGTTTTAGAAAAGAAAGGTTCATTTATCCTTCCCAAAATATCTGTACTCAATGATATTTTTAAACGAGTAAAATAATTTTGTTTTACGCTCACATGTTAGAAATGTAAATTTTACTTATCGCTTGTTCATACTTCACAAGAATCAAGATCATGTTCGCAAGGATAATGTTTGATTATTTAAGATGTTTTTCATGAATATTTTCTACATGTGTAGGTTAGAATAATAAGTATCTATCGTAAACAAGTTTTGTCGTGTAGTAATATATCACTATAACGAGTTAGGAATTTTGGTGAAAAGCAAGCATGTATGTTTTAAAGCTAATTTCCCTATATTATATGATAAAGTTTTATATATATTTTTATTTGTCAATTACCTTCAGTTTTCGTAAAGCTAGGCATGTCCCAATCACAATTATTCATATTTTTGATATACAGAGTGATTTTCCCTTTTCGACGTTGTAATAGAAGCAATTTTGTCAACCAATATCTACCATGATAATTAGTAAAAAGATTACCACTTTAGCACATGCTTTATGCTCACATAGGTTCAAATATTAGGTATCGCATGATGCTCATATGCTATAGATTTTGTTAGCATTTTGCTCACATATTTGAATGCTATTGTATATACGAGTCACGATAAGCATACACGTTCATTTCTCATAGGCATATGCTCATGCCATTAAGTGAAATTTATATTCTATGTTTCTAATAATTGCATTGTATACTATATTATTGTTGTTGATTATAATATTATTAATATGTCTTTTATATGTGATTTTAAAGAAAGAAGACCTTAAAACAATTTCAGTTTTATTTATTACTGTTTTCAGGCCCTTGCTCATCCCCCTTTTGACCGCAAGGTGTGCTGTTGGTTAAGTCAAGCCTAGCAGTAATACTACAGTCCACATTACCCATGCCCAGAAGCTCAAGTCCGACAATTAGATTCAACAACTCAATTCTGACATTTGTATCGTTGAAGTTACATAATAAATATCTCCAGGGTGTCAAAACATGTATGTCAACTAAGTCTATATTTATAATTGAAAATTGGCCACTCAAATAAAAAATATACTTACAAGATTGATAGGCGTATTTTCACATGCCTTTTAATCTTTTAATTTACTTTTTTAAGGGAGGAAGTACTAGTAATCTACAAGTCCAGCAATATAAATACACAAAATTAACTCTATGTAGAATTTGTTGATGAATGTTAATGTTGTTCCCTTTAACTGGAAGAAACTTGAACTACAGATAGTTATATACAATACAATTTAATTCAGTAAGAGTGCGAGGTTTTAACATACTTTTAAACATGTTTGAAATAAGGTTTTAGCCGCATTTCGAAATGGAGCATCCATGAAAGCATATATCAAAGGGTTGATAAAATTGTTTATCAAATAAGTACGAGATACCCATAATATAATAATAAGTTGCTTCAATGATAAATTTTCCCAAAATCCAGTGAAAATTCCTTCTAGTGTCAGAACGATAGAAGCTGGTACATAACTGACAATAAACACGGATGTGATGATCATGAACATTACAGAAAATCTGTTTTTCACCCTTTTATTTCTCATTTCTCGCCCTTCTCGCATTGTCACTCCCTTTCCGTAGTTAAATGATACGCTAGACTCGTGGTATCTTTCGGTGAAATCATTTCTTGGCCTCTGAAATAATTTATCTTCAGTACTAAAGTCAGTAATGCTTGTTTTGTCATTAACAGATTTTTGGAGTTCACGATTTATAGGGTGATTTGGTTTGATTTGATTCAATGTTGGTTCCGGTTCTTCATTATGTCCAACACCATCTTCTTTTTGAGACTGTCTCGTTGGATATTTCTTAATTTTGTCAATATGCAGACTTCTTGAAAGACGGGCAAATGCTCTTTTAAATCTATTTGGTCTTAAACTACTGTATATAGTACAGCCAATTCGCCCATACAGAAATACAAAGGCTACGAGAACTAATAATAAAATCGAGCTGAAAGCAATGCCATATGCTGCTGCGTTAAGGTTAAAATCATTCTTGACTCTACCACATACTTCCACAATAATATAGCCTTCACTAGTTAACACGATGGGACCAGACGTCCATGATAGTGGTAAAGCAATCGCCGTGGAAAATATGATCGACAAAATAATCATCATGCGTCTCAGTTGTAATGACAGTTTGATATTTTTGCAGATTTTAAAATACCTTTGTACGGCAATACACATCAACAGAAAAATTGACATAGATTGTGTATTGCATATAAGAAATTGCACAACTTCACAAAAGATGGTACCTGTATATTTCATGTTTATAATAATAAAAACAATATCTGCAACAAAACATACCACACACGCAATCATGTCTGCTAAGGCCAAAACAGGAATGAAGTATCTTTCATCAGAAACATCTTTTATTTGGCATTTGTAAACGACAAGGACGATTGCATTGCCAATAATACCACATACCGAAAGCAATAATAAAATACTGATATTTCCAGTGCCGTTATTTTTTAATTCAGTATTCCACGCTTCCACAAATTCTTCAGAAAGATTATGCGCCATTTGGTTTGATGAAAATGCCTACGTCTTTTAATTTACCTATGTGAAATTGTCACAAGTCATTCAGTTATATATACAATGTATTTCTATTAGGGGCTGCCCTGAAGGAAATTAGTAATAATATTTTAGGAGAACGTCCGTCTAATGTTTTTATTAAAACTCAAATTAACTAAATCAACCAAAAGTTTCTTTAACATATACCAATCATTAAATATAATACAAAATAAGATTAAAGAAATGTGTTTATATGTCTTAATTTGATTATGAACCCTCGGAAATCAAATTAGGTTAAACTACAATAGCTATAAAGTGCATCTGATAAATGATATCCGCTATTAATTAATTACCAATTGTGATCCTGGTGCAAATGACCATATACAAAAAATGATGTTTCCTAAAATGTTTAATTAGTGTTATTTTTAAAAAGCGTCAATGATTAATCATCGAGTAAAATAATATGTTGAAATTTTCATGACTGCATACCACATGTTTGTTTTGCAATTCGCTCATAGGTCAATTAAAGTGTTTTTTTAATGCTATCATGTCTAATCGCGCAAGTGTTTTCTATGGAGTTCGACCAATTAGAAAATAACGGTTACACTGATAACAAAAGGTCCCAGTTACATGTATTGATGAGAGTTTCCAATCATGCCGAGATTTAATGACAAATTGTAAATTCTCCTAATGTTATTTTGCACAAAATTAATGTTCAGCTAGATTTTTATTTTATTTGTGTAGTATAGGACAATGATTATTATGGAACGTACCCTCAACCACTAATAATGGACAGGATTAGAATATAAAACAAATATAAAAATAAGAAGATGTAGTAAGATTGCCAATGAGACAACTCTCTACAAGACACCAAATGACACAGAAATAAACAACTATAGGTCACCTTTCGACCTTTAACAATGAGCAAAGCTCTTACCGTATATAAAAGGCCCCGAAATGACAAATGTAAAACGTGAATGTAAAAATTCAAACGAGAAAAATAACGGCTTAATTAATGTACAAAATAATGAACGAAAAACAAATATGTTTCACAGCACTAAACGACAACCACTGAATTACAGGTTACCGACTTGGGACAGGCACATACAGAAAGTGGTGGGGTTAAACTCGTTTGAAGGCACCAACCCTCCCCTAATCTGGGACTGTGGTGTAACAGTACAACATAGGAACAAACTATAAAAATCAGTTGAAAAAGGCTTAACTCATCTGATACCAATAGAAATAAATCTAAGACTAAATTAGCAATACATACACATCCAACATCCAATGGATTTAGTGTAAAGACGTCATAAACAGTAAAAACACGACCTTATGCAATGCAAAGATACAGGTATCGACAGATTGTAGAGCCATGAATGTGCATATGTATATAAACTTTCATTATAATTTACTGATAACAAAATAAATATTGATACCAATAAAAACAAAATTTCAAAGATCTAATTACAGTTTTGAATTGGTAACCTTTTAGAGTAAGTTTAATTAAAGGATCGATAAGATTACCCGGATCGTTTTTAAATTTCAGGGCTCGGTAAACAACATCTCCGTAAAAATGAGGATGTGCTATTACGTGGGAAATAAGTTTTCTACGGGTACAACCAAACTTCAAAATTAAATCTTTATATCTATATAAGAATTTAGTTAAGATTTTAAGTAATTTGTGGTAACGAAATCCCTGACTTAATAATTTACCAGTAATATATAGATTACGTTCATTGAAATCCAAAACTTCACAACAGACACGGGCATAGCGAACGAGTTGTGATATATAAATACCGTCAGATGAAGTCAAAGGAACATCCCCGTCCAAAATAGGAAAATTAACAATAGGGAACGAAAAATCGTCCCTTTTGTCGTATAATTTAATGTAGAGTTTCCAGTGTAAAACTGTAATATATAAATATAGGAAAGGACAGGTATTACCGTTTATATTTGATTAATTTAAAAAAAGTTTCTATGGGTAAATTTCGGCAGTATATCTAGAAAATTCTTGAGATGCTACATAAAAAAGAAATAAGATAAATGAAATTGCGTTTAAATAAAAAACTTTATAGTTATATCAAGTATCATGTGTTTTCAGAAGTACATAAACACTTTTAAAAAATAGATAAACATAAATATTGATTAACAAGCGGAGGTAATAAAATAGTATTTTATTTACTTTCTAAATCGATTGTATTATTACGTGGATTCATTACTAATAGGTGGATGGCAGTTTACGTGGATTTTGTTAATATAGGCAAATCAAGAATATAAACTTTTAGCGAAGAATGAATTTCCTATAGTATCTTTGGCAAATCAACGAAATCAAGTATCCACGAAAGTACGCAATCCCCGAAAATTGTTACCCACGAAAATAAATGAAATGAAGCCACACTAATTTATCTGTCTTGATAAACAACCCAACAAAATGAGCAGTCAAAGGAAAGAAATATCAAGGCGGGCCATGCCTCATCCATAACACAAAGTTTAACTCAAGTATTCCCGAAAGATTAGCTGTTCCTTATTCCTTGGTGGCACATGTTATGTTGATTATAACAAGTAAACATTCCAGTGTCAAAAAAAAAAAAAAAAAAATTAGGAGAAACCGTCATAGTAGAACTAACTTGTTTTCATATAATTAAGATAAATATTAGATAGGAGATATGGTATGATTTGAAATAAGACAACTATCTATTAACGAACAAAGGCAAAAATGTAAAAATTTATAGATCATCGTTAGTATTTCTACAATGAGCAAAACACATACCATATCGTTAAATGCTATTAGAAGCTAATTTTGTGTATTTTTTTGGTCACAGCAAAGCACTAAATCAAGAAATTCTACGACGATCAGAATATCCTTATTTCATTGTTGATCTTTGATTTACTGTTTATTTGATTACTGTATTTTTGTCACTTGCTTTTTGCAACGACTATTGTTAGAAAATCCGGCTAAATAATAGGAAATGTAGTGCACTTAGGTTTTCCTTTATTGAGAAATGTGTATTTGAAGGCGGTCATTCATTCCTAATGGTACAAATTCTAGTTTATTTCTGATTGACGTCAATTATGGCAACATAACATTAGTTTTCGAAAATAACAATAGAAAACAAAATTTTGATTGCATTTATTAATATGTTTACCTTTTATTTTGACATTTCTACAAACATAACACAAAAGATAAAATTGACCAGTGGGTCTTCAACATAGCAAAAAAAAAATCCCTCACCCGGAGGCGGGCTTCAGCTGGTCCCTAAACAAATGTGTACTAGTTCAGTAAAAATGGACGTCATACTAAACTCCAAAACATATATATGAACTAAAATTAAAAATCATACAAGACTAACAAAGGCCAGAGGCTCCTGACCTGGGACAAGCGCAAAAATGCGGCAGGGTTAAACATGTTTAGTAAGATTTCAACCCTCCCCTATACCTCTAGCCAATGTAGAAAAAAACAAAAAAAAAACAAACACACATCAATACGCACAGTAAAACTCAGTTTAAAAGAAGTCCGAGTCCGATGTCGGAATAGGTTACAAAAGAAACTAAGCAAATTGACAATGATACATAAATTAACAAAGGACTACTAGCAGTTACTGACATGCCAGGTCCAGACCTCAATCAAATTGATTGAAGGATTATGTTTTCATTATATGAAAATCAAGCATATTCCTTCCCGTTAGGGGTTTAGTATCATACCATCATAAAATATATGAGAAGAACATAACCTGTATCATGCCAACAACTGGTTTTAGAATAAATGTGTTTATTTCCGATGCAAAGACCCTATGAGTGAATCAATATTAATACCAAAATATGCCATCTTT
This sequence comes from Mytilus coruscus, assembly GCA_017311375.1. Lineage (NCBI taxonomy): Eukaryota > Metazoa > Mollusca > Bivalvia > Mytilida > Mytilidae > Mytilus > Mytilus coruscus. The sequence continues at coordinate 21,852,521 of CM029597.1, read as the reverse complement.
AAAAATAAGTCTGTTTAAAGGTTTGGTTAGCTTTTGAGGTGAATGCCGACATTTTTGTGCTTTGTAAAGAATATTACCATAAAAGATTGGATTCGAAATACCACAAAAGGACTGTTTTTGTTTCCTTGTACCATTTTGTTAAGTACTTGTTTATACTTGTGTTCAAACATGATAAATTCATAACACATAGGCTGTTTTCTGCTCTTTGGTCGGGTTGTTGTCTCTTTGACACATTCCAAATTTTCATTCTCAATTTTATGTATGTTAAAACTAACAAACAGCTCACCACGGAAGTCTTCATTATAATGTCGTAAACATTGGTTTTCATTCTGTTTCTCAGGTGTTTACAGATAAAAGTGACTCGTATGATTTAAAAACGAAATCAACTGATTTTTTAAATAAAACTTCTGCAGCCTCCTGAAATAAACAATTAAGAATAAGTTGTAAAAGACCTCATCAACGATACCAGGCTTATACATTTGTACGCCTACGTTTCGTCTACAAAAGAATCGTTTAAAAGGCCAAATTAAACATGAAGTTGGAGTGCATTGAGGACCAAAAATTCCGAAAAACAGCTAAAATGATCTATTCCTTGGACGGACGCCAACACGAGTTGATGGACCGTTATGAAATATCTGTTTCACATATGACTACAGATATGTTTCAATTGTCGTAACCACAATTCCAAAACCTGAGATCTCACTTAGTTTTGTTTAAAAGGTGTTCATGTTGCTATTGCTTTGTTTTAGTGCTGTTCTTTGTGTTTTTTTATTTGAATGTATGTGCTGTTTATACCGGTAACATTTTTGTCTATCCTATGTCATGAAAACTTGTTTCACATTCGGTTCAGTTTCAGGGTTAATATATTTAAATGACCGATGATTTATGAATGTGGTGATGTCTAAGGGATAGATAAGTATCAAATACCAATCAGTTATTGCTTGATGCCTTATTACTTGATATAACGTAGCAACATATTGTAAAGGAGTAAAACGACGGGTGTCACATTTAAAGAAGGATCTGCTTACTCGTTAGGAACACTTGAGATCACCTCGGATTTTGGTGTTGCTCAGACTGTAGTTTTCTGAGTTATGTTTTGCATACTGTTATTTGTCTTCTTTGGTTGTTGTTTTTTTTGCAATGGCGTTGTCAATTTGTTTTCGACTTATGAGTTTGAATGTCCTATTGGCATCTTTCGTCTTTCTTTTGACCTTAGGGAGCACACGATTTACCACATATTTTAACTGGGTTTGTGACGTTCAATCTGTAGTAGTCAGTATAGTGTTTTGTTATTGTTGTTTGTCTTTACGTAATTTTTGATAATGACCATTGTGTTGTTCGTTATTATTAGATTATTATTGGATTCATGGTCTAAAGGTCTCTTTTTTCCCTTTGTACGAAAACAGGAGATCAGAACTATTTGTAGCTGAATGGTTAAACTGATTCGGATATAAAATAAAGTTTTTTTTTGTAATTTAGACAGCGAACTCATGATTGATAGTTTGCAATATTCTACAGCAAGAAGAATCTTGAAATTGTAACACGATAATACAAGCCGAAACGTTAAGGCTTGATGTTTGAAAGAACATCTACGAATGATGATCATTTAATGGTGATCAGATGGCACATTAAAATCAGATGGAACATCCCAACTGGTTTGTTCTCTGCAACTACTATGACAAGTGAACCTCATGTGGGCACAGTCGGATTATAATATGACAACAAGAGGCAATCTGTTATTCACTTAAGTTTATTTTCACAATTTCTTTCCTCTGACACTTCAGGACGAAATGTATTTACACTTAATGGTACTGATGATTGAAGAACCCTCTATATAAACAATTCCGTTCTCATGTCTGTAGGATGTCGAAATTGCGTCAAAAGTGGCACTTAAATCCATATTAATCTCCATGGAAAAGTTTTTTTCCCTCTTGTCTGAAACTAATAGGTTAAATTTATTCAAAGATATCTACATACAAATAAGAAGATCTGGTATATTGGCCAATGCCAACTATCCATCAGAGTTCAAATATCGAAGATATAGGCAGTTATATGTGAATAGGTCTCAGACAATCTTCATTAATGAGAAAAATGCCATACCGTAAAGTCAGCTATTAAAGGTGAAATATGAAGATTGAAACTAGAAAACTAACCACTTGATTTGTAACAGTACAACTTACCAAAATAAAAAAAATATGACCGACATGAATAGAGGCATCCACAGCGACTGAATAACTGGCTCCTAAATTAGGATATGTATATAAATAATGTGACGTGGCAAAACATATTTGTCAGAGCTCAACCCTTTCTTTAGCTTGGACAGTAGTGTAACAGCAGAATACACCGTAAAATCAGTTGCAAATAGTTTAGCACAATAGTGCGAAGCACATTTAAAAAACAACCAACATATAAATCATAGACACAAAGCACAGATATTAGAGATATTAGAGTACTTGCAGTTGCTGAAAGCTAGTTCGAATGCTATTACAAATAATAAATAAATCATGTTCTCCTCCTAAACTACAGTTACAATCAGTACCCATACAACGAAGTCAGTGTGAAGACGTTATAAATAGTTTGATAAATGTAAACCTTTGTGCAATTCCAAGATATAAGTAAACAGTATTGACAGGATGTGGGATCATGAGTTTTCATAACTGTACATGTATTAACTCGATTAACTTTATTAAAAGATACACTTATACACGTAAATTTGTAAACGGGAACGTGTGTTTAAAAATCAAGCCCTTTTCCAAAGGTAGATCGGAATTTAGGACAGTTTGAAAAAAAAATGTAATTTTATATTTAAATTAATATGACTAATTATAGACAAACCGACGCCAAATGCATATACATTCCGTTCAATAGTTTGAATCACTCTGCTTTATATGTAAATTTTCACATGGCTCACTTATAAAATTCGTACAATTTGTTAATAAAAAATGAATGTTTTCCGCTTTTCTATCAAAAAAAAGGAAAAATCTGAGTATTACCATACGTTCTCCTTTTTTAAGAAATAAAACTTTACAAACCATAAAAAATATTTCTAGAAATCATAAATTGATAGAGTTGAAATATGAAACTTGTCTATTTACCAATAAAACAAGAATCTGAGATACAGTAAGTCTCTTTTCTAAAGTGTCAGTTGCTAGCATCAATCTTTCATATGTCGTGCTTTCTGACCTAGAGCTAACGGTAAACGTAACCCTTCCCGAAAGCGAAGAATCAATTATTTCTTTGTAAAGGCTAATAAGTTCAGCTAAAACTCTATGCCTTAAAATGTCTAAATGTATATAAAATTATAATTCAAAAATCACAAGCGACAATTGCATATAATGTTTGAAAATGACAACATGATTTGCGATGATCTTTCCGTTTGAAATTAATAATTCTTTCATTTTATTATAGTTTTGCTTTGAGCAATAAATTGTGCCTATCACGACTTTGTTACGTCTAATTCGTAGCCAAGGCTTGACGCTGGAAAAAATCATATTGTGACTCGATTCTTATCTCCATTGTGTCAATAAACCTGATAATTGGTGCTTATAAAAAGGCAATGAAATTAATGGGAAAAAGATCTAATATTTCAGCACACAACAACTTGTAGGTTAACAAAGAAGCTTCGAACGCATAAACTATGAAGTGTTATTTAAAATTGTTTTCAATAATATGAACTGTTACATTTGCTATGTTTATTTGTCAGGTAGATACAGACAAAAGAGACACTTTTTCGTTCCCGATTGTTAACTTTCCTGTTAATTTCTCCTGTTTTTGGAAAAAAAGGGAGAGGGGGGGGGGTATTTTGGTCCCTTTTTAACGGTGTGAATATTTCATTAATTTTTCTCTATGTCCGCATCTGTAATCTGTACATTTCAGTTAACGTAATTCGTGTTAAACTGGTAAATTTTTATGTTAAAGATTTCGTTACAACACATTAATTAAAACCAATATGTTTTCTTCATATGTAATATGAGAATTCAGCCCATATGCGTATAGTCATGACCACATGCGTATAGTTATGTAGTCATGACCATAGCTTAAACTTGTGAGTAAAATTCACTTCATCTCATTATTCACGGTACGATGATTTCCATATGATTAGTTTAGTCAATATTTCATTTTTAGGTGAAAGTTTTGATTTATGACTGCTTTAAGGGTAATTACTACCTTAGGCAATTTTCAGTAATAACAACTTATCAACGTTCATCGTATTATTTACCCGGACCAAACAAGTGTATTCGCATATGGTCCAAATAATCATATGGTCCGCAACGGATAGAAAAGAGAGATGAAAAATACAAAGGTATATTCAAGATCAGAAGTCGAAAACAAACTAACAACGCCATGGCAAAAAACGAAAATCCACCAAAAGACAAACAACAGTATACAAAACACTACATAGAAAACTAAAGACTGTGCAACATGAACCCCACTAAAAAAGGTAGGAAAGTAGATTCTGCTCCATATGTATCATCCATCGTGTTGCTCATGTAAATACAAACCCGGTGATTTGAATATGAAGTTTGATCTATGACTGCTTTAAGGGTAATTACTACCTTAGGCAATTTTCAGCAATAACAACTTATCAACGTTAAATTGAGGGTAATTAATACGATGTTACGTTCGGAGGACGTGTTTTTGAAAAAAAAAAAACATGGCATTCCCGTGGGAACAAACTGTGTCCCTCTTCTTGCCGACTTGTTCCTTTGTTCATATGAGGCTGACTTCATACAGGAACTTCTTAGGAAGAAAGAAAAGAAGTTACCAAATCCTTGAACTTTACTTTCCGCTTTATAGATAATGTTCTCTCACTAAATAATTTTAAATTTGGTGACTATGTAGAACGCATCTATCCCATCGAACTTGAGATTTACAGTTAAGTGTGCCTCATATCGTGGCTTATATCTAGAAATTGACAGCGAGGGTCGGTTGAAAACAAAACTTTACGACAAAAGATGATTTCAGCTTCCCAAATGTAAACTTGGCTGTACCTGTAGAAAACTTATTAAAAACGGTATTTCACATCCTAAATTCTACGGTAATATTGTACAAAAAGCGCGGAAATCACTATGTGATCCGTGTAAACTCATCGAACCTTTAAACAAGCTTATTAGTAAAGGTTATCTTACCAATGTTGTAATTAGATCTTTGAATATAGTTTACATTGGAACAAATATCGATTTTGTCATCAGCAGATTAAAACATAACTTAATTTGTATTCTTTTCAAACGTTTTTTTTTGGGATGTATAAATACACATCCACGTTCATTTTCTATATAGAGATTACGCTATCTATATATTAAATTATAAATATTTGTTAACAGGTTAACTCCTAACTATCTTACTGCCTGTCTAAACTTTTATTTCGGCATTGCACAAGCCATGTCTTCTTTGACTGTCCATGACGTTAAAACACTAAATCCCTGGGATGTGTTTTAGTTGATTTTAGTCTCTGATGCATGATTTTTTATTATTAATTGTTTTTTGGTTTTTAACTAGCTTTCAGTAACTGCGAGTACTCTCAAATCGTACTTTGTTAATTTGACCTGTTGATACAATTTGTAATGTATTTTTGTTATTTAATGTTTACTTATTCAGTGTTATAACTAGTCTCACAAAATTTATTTTGTAAAAATTATTTCCGTTCTCCATGTATTCCTTACAACAAAATTATTTTTATTTACCTGTATACGTTATTTTATTTGGCGGCATATTGTCCAAGGTTATGGTTGTCTTTCAGATATTGTTAAACATCTAACCCCTATGTTTTATTAAATTTGTATTTACATTGTGTCATAGATCAAATTTATTCGTTCAGTGTATGTTCACTTGTTTTTGTTAATATGTCTTTCGATTGAGTTAAGCCATTTCAATTGATATTTTATAGTGTATCTTTCTATGTTGTGATGTTACACTATTGTTTTAGGGAGGGTGAAGGTTCGCGCCTATTAAAACGTTTAAACCCGCTGCATTTGTTTGCACGTGTCCTAAGTCAGGAACCTAATGTTCAGTGGTTGTCGTTTGTTGATGTGGTTCATAAGTGTTTCTCATTTCTCGTTTTTTATAAGATTATACCGTTGGTTTTCCTGTTTGAATGGATTTATACTAGTCATTTTGGGACCCTTTATAGCTTGCTGTTCGGTGTGAGTCAAGGCTCCGTGTTGAAGGCCGTACTTTGACCTATAATGGTTTACTTTTACAAATTGTGACTTGGTTGGAGAGTTGTCTAATTGGCACTCATACCACATCTTCTTATAATATTTCCATTTCTATGCAGCAACATTCCAGCAGCGCCTGCATATGGAGTATATATCTCCCAGTTGATACGATATTCCAGGGCTTGTACTTCCTATCATGATTTAATCGATAGAGGGTAGCTGCTCACATGGAAGCTATTGAACCAAGAGTCCCAAGTGGTGAAGTTGAAATCAAACATTCGTAAGTTTTACTGACGCCATCACGAATGGTTATCTATTATAGAATATCTGTTTTACAGATGATAGCGGATATGTTCCGAATGTCGTAACTATAATCCTGTCCTCTTTTCCCGAATTAGACTTATTACTGGGTTTGTACTAACATGAGCAACACGTCGGGTGCCACATGTGAGCAGGATCTGCTAACTCTTTCTGAGCACATAAGATCACCCCTAGTTTTTGGTGGGGTTCCTGTTGCTCATTCTTTAGTTTTCTATGTTGTGTTTTATATACTATTGTTTGTCTGTTTGTCTTTTTCTTTTTTAGCAATGGCGTTGTCAATTTATTTTCGACTTATGAGTTTGAATGCCCCTATGGTATCTTTCGCCTCTCTTTGATTGCCTGTACCTGTAAAATATTTTTATTAAAAAAGTGATATTTCTTTCCTTATGTATGTTATTTTACATAAACTCTGAAGTCCGATTTTCATTGCTGAAAAAATAAAATTTTGATGTTTTAAAAACGCATTTTGCAAATAAAGCATTTTATTTTTTGTTATAAAACATTTTCTGTACAAATTTTTCTGCGCCTATTACAAACATTGAATACCTGAGTAAATGTAATCAAATGTTTGCATAGGGGCGATACATCTATTAATTTTGAATTATTTCCATGACAAAACATTAGAATAAAACCAAAATCCTTATTTTCATGCCCGTACCGTATTTCTGACTTCTTGGCTGATGATATCATTGGGGACTTACTGACTACCAGCAGATGTATTGACCAAGTATAGGTAATTTGGCTATCTAGTTGAGTAAAAGGAGATCAGTCTACATCTTTGATTGGAATCTAAAGGAACATAAAAAAGACGTATGATTGTTTAAAAATTCCTCTTCTATATGTTCAGCCGGAATACTGTGAACGTGGATATTTTTTGACAGATGTTATTTGGCGATATCAATACGTTAACATTTTGCACAGAGAAAGCAGAGGCAAATTCGCGCACTGAAAGATAAGTGAAACACATACAGTTGCATTTTCGTGTCGAATCTTACCAAAAAAAAAAAAAAAATGAAACTATTTAGACATGTTACAGTTGTCTTTCTTTCCATAAATAAAAATCGTAATGTTTCCCGAGGTAAAAGACCATATAACTGTACGTTTATCTATTTTTGTGCACCTTTTCAATCTTAATTTGTTAGTTAAATTCTGTGCAATATATATTTTGTACATACAACGGAGTATATATGTATATACAGAGGAATATTTTTCCATGACTACATACAATATTGTCAACAATATTTGACCAATTTAGCAGGTGGGTATATTGCTAGTACTTCGAAATAAGATGTATTGACTGCTACCCAATGAAGAGTCATCCTTCAGTCAAAAAATACTTTAATAATTCAAACAAGGTTGAGATTTTCACGTTTACATCCTTCATCCCTTTTTCCATGATGTTCATTTGACCTCTGATCAATTATCTCCTTTCATCTGAAAATCCTTCTGTTGCAATTCTCGTGATAAGACGCATTATATCTATTTTGATTGGCGATCACCCTGGAATTAGTTATATTTACATATCTAAAAACAGTTGTTGCTATTTAAAGACTTGATTTATTCACGAAGTATATTTCATAGCACGTTATGTTGAATGCAGCAAACCACCTTTATAATATTGAAAATTGGTGTCTTCTGCGTTGCAACCCTATCGTCTTATTTCTTATTTGTTCAATTTTCCTTAAAACAGTTTTGTTTAGCAATCAAAATTCTTCTGATTTTGTCCCATTAATTTATTCTCCGAAATTAGATATTAAAGAAACCACAGACACGTCCTTCTCCGCATCACATTTAGACATATATCTCAAATTGGACTACAGCTGTCGTCTCAGTACCAGACTGTATGAAAAATAAGACGATTTTAAGTTTTAAATTGAAAAATTTACTCACCGGAGAAGCAATATACAGACTTGAACCGCGTATGGAGTATTCATTTCTCAACTGATACCATATCCAAATGCTGTTTCTCAGACTCGTCATCGGTGTATACGCAATAAATGTATACAGGACGTTTAATTATTTTCCTCGAACAGTTCATCGAAAGGTTACCAGACCTCATTAATAAATATTCTGTGTAATCTTTACAAATAAGAGAGGAAGTTTTTAAGTTAAAGATTGTAGGTGCTGACGTTGTTTATCATTGTATATACTTTTTCAGTTTTCGCTTTAATTGTCTTTTTTGTACTACTATGTCCATTTGGTCGTATGAGTCTTGACGAGTCTCAGTATTTGGGCTTCCGGCTTTCGAATTTGGCTTTGCGGAAAAGGTCCGAAGAAGTGTTTTTATAATGTTAGTTTCATTTTGTGTACCCTCGTATTCATATTTTACTTTAATTGTAATGCGTCGGGAAAGGGTGTATATGTCATAATTTTTTTTCTATACTGTTCTAGATGAAAAATATCAATTTCACTAACATATTGTTGACGTCTTTCTTAGATGTATATATATGTATGTTATTGTTTTGTTATTTATTTGTTATGTATGTACAGAATTTTGGCTGCTGGATCCCAATTATTGTAACGTTAACCAATAATGTCTGTTTAGGTTGTTGGCACTAGAACGGAACTACATAAAACTGTCATACATAAATCATCTTGATTACGTGCTATAGTGTACTTTTTATTTGTCTTTGTATATTTTTAATTCATTACGGGTTGTTTCCATATACCTCAATATAATGGAATTCTATGCGACTGTCATACAAGTAAGAAGTTTAGCTAGCTATAAAACGAGGTTTAATCCAACATTTTCTACAAAAGGAAAAGCATGTGCCAAGTCAGGAATATGACAGTTGTTTGCCATTCGTTTGATGTGTTTGAGCTTTTGATTTTGACACTTCATAAAGGTCTTTGCGTTTAGAATTTTCCTTGGAGATCCGTATTTTTGTTATTTTACTTTTTATGCAAGTGGGAGGTTCAACCCGCAATTTTTTGTCTCAAAAACTGTTTTCAAGTCTTTCCGTTGGTTAATATAGTTGGGCGTTTATTTTTGACAAAGGTTATGGACTCCCCTTTTCTAATTTTCGTTGGAGTTCGGTACTTTTGCTGTATTTATTTGTTTTCAATAACATTTACTTGGTACTACATATAGTTTCTGTTGGAATTAACACGATTTTTAACTGTAGCCGTGACTTCGAAATATATATATAGATTATTTGATTTCCTCTTCGCTTTAATCATAACTTCCGCATTTCATAAAATGACAGGAAATTTGCAAATAGATATTGATATGTAAACAGGTTTCACCATAGCTGGTAAGTAATACATTTATAGATACATTTTCTAAATGGATAGTCTAATCTTATAGATGTTTACAGGAAAGACAAAAAGATGTTTAAAGGTAAGACATATGGATGTATACAGGGAAGACAAATAGATGTTCAAAGGTAAGACAAATTGGTGTTTACAGAAAAGATAAATAGATGTTTAAAGGTAAGACAAATTGGTGTTTACAGGTAAGATAGATAGATGTTTACAGGTAAGACAAAACGATGTCCCATAACAAACAGATTCAAAAGTGAAAAAGGCCATTAAAAACCAAAAGGTTTTTGTCTTATTCTTGATTTAAAAAAAATTAAATGTAAGGAACAGCAGGAAACGCTTATACTGTCGACGCACACGATCCCGCTCTTTGTTTTTAAATTCATGTCATTTGCTCAGTTTTGTTTGCTACCTTGTTATGTATCATCTTGATCGATGCATGAGATTTGAACATTGATAAACAACTGTCACCTTTATCTAATATATAATATTTAAAGGATGAATTGCGATTGAAATGTTTAGCTGATCATGAACTTGATAAAACAAAATTTATATACCAATATGATGCACTATTTGCTGGAAAACTGACTACTTATTTGAAATGTGATTGTCTTTAAAGTCATATGAAACGGGTTTCTGGTAATTATAATGGTAAGGACATTACTGTTCCAATACATGCATAAATATTAAACTACTAAGTCCTTTCTCAAACGTTTTTTCACATTAATGTAGAATTCAACCAGTATAATCGACACAAATATTTCTTTACCTGCAAATAAACTTTCGTGTTTTGGTATCGAAGTTTTTATTCAATACGACAATGGCAAAACGTACGCAGAACCACGTTCACCTTCTTATCATTAGTAAAAAATGCAGAAGTATTTCACATGCACAATGACAACCTGATTCTGCGTTTGAGGAATTCTTAAAAATCAAAAAGACAAATGTTGTTCTTAGCATAAATGTATTTCTTGAATAAATTCAAATAGAAGGGGGAAATAATCTTATTGCAACTCATTATCCTTTACAGATATATATTTTTGAGAAACACACATGGCTGAGGTTGCATTCAAAACGTGTGAAATATGCACTAGTGCTCCAGAAAGACATTTTTGTATCGCCTGTGAACAATGTTTTCTGTGAAAAGACAAAAAATCAACACGTCAAAATGAATTCCAAGAAAGTTCCCAGATGAAGAAAAACTTTAATTATAACATTAGAAAAGGAAAGAAAAAACGTGGTAGTCATTTTTGACATGAAAATTTTGCATCAGGATATTTCACAGATACAAATTGGAGTTCCTACATCTTTTCCGTCAATAGATTACAAACAGAATCAGGCTCCTAGAAATAACTTGCGCAGTTGTTTCGGAACTTACGCTTTAAGGTATTTGTTGGTTTCTTTTCTACAAATAAAAATATCAAAGATTATATTCCTATACGGAGTTATTCCTATAGAAAAGATAGATCTTTCTTTTGAAGAAGTTGTTTCTTCAAAATGTAGCTGTGATTTTTAGCTCACCTTTCCAAAGAAAATGTGAGCTTTCGTCGTCGTCCGTCGTCGTCGTCCGTCCGGTGTAAACTATGTAGCTGCGATTCAATTCCAACCAAACTTAAGCTGAATAATCCTTAGGGTTTCTAGAATAAGGTTTGTTTTTTTATTTTCTGTTTCGTCAAAAACATGGCCTTCATGGCTAAAAATAAAACATAGGGGTAAAATGCAGTTATTGGCTTATATCTCTAAAACTAAAGCATTTAGAGGAAATCCAACTGGGTAAAAAAGTTTATTATGTCAAGTTCTATCGGTCCTGAAATTTTCAGATGAATCTAACAACCCATTGTTGGGTTGCTGCCACTAAATTGGTAATTTTAAGGACATTTTGCAGTTTTGTGTTATTATCTTGAATATTATTATAGATAAAGATAAACTGTAGACAGCAAAAATGTTCAACAAAGTAAGATCTACAAATAAATTTAATGATCAAAATTGTCAATTGACTCCTTAAGGAGTTATTGCCCTTTAAAGACAATTTTACACAATTTGTTTATTATGTTTTCTAACTTTAAAAAAATCTTCTCCTCTGAAACTACTGAACCAAATTAAACCAAACTTAAGCTGAATGATTCTTAGGTTATCTAGAATAAAGTTTGTGTTTCTGTTTCCTTAGAAAACATGGTCGCCATGGCTAAAGATAGATCATAGGGTAAAATGCAGTTTTTGACTTATATCACTAAAACTAAATCATTTAGAGCAAATCAGACAAGAAGTTAAAGTATTCATTAGGTCAAGGTCTACCTGCCCTGAAATTATCAGCCAAATCGGGTATCTGATTTTTAGGTTATTGCCCCTGAATTGATGATTTTAAGGACATTTTGCAGTTTTCGGTTATTATCTTGAATATTATTATAGATAAAGATAAACTGTAAACAGCAAAAGTGTTCATCAAAGTAAGATCTACAAATAAGTTTGATGACCAAAATTGTCAATTGACCCCTTAAGGAGTTATTGCCCTTTAAAACAATTTTTCACAATTTGTTCATCTAGTTTGCTTTCTTTAAAAATCTTCTTCTTTGAAACCGCTGAATCAATTTCAGCCAAACTTGGGCTGAATGAATTTCAGAGTATCTAGTATAAATTTTGTTTTTTTTTCCTTGTACGTCAAGAAACCTAGCCACAATGGCTAAAATGGAACTTAGGGGTAAAATGTATTTTTTTGCTTTTAAAGAAAATATGACAGATGCCTGTTCTGACATCGGACTCGGACTTCTTTTAAACTGAGTTTTACTGTGCGTATTGCGTGTGTTTCTTTATTCCACATTGGCTAGAGGTATAGGGGGAGAGTTGAGATCTCACAAAACATGTTTAACCCCGCCGCATTTTTGCGCCTGTCCTAAGTCAGGAGCCTATAGCCTTTGTTAGTCTTGTATGTTTTTAATTTTAGTTCATTTATATGTTTTGGAGTTTAGTATGACGTTCATTTTCATTGAACTAGTACACATTTTTATTTAGGGGCCAGCTGAGGTCCGCCTCCGGGTGCGGGATTTTCTCGCTGCGTGGAAGACCCATTGGTGGCCTTTGGCTGTTTTCTGCTCTTTGGTCGGGTTGTTGTTTCTTTAACATATTCCCAATTTCCATTCTCAATTTATTTTAACATTTAAATGGCATTTTTAAGCCACTCATTAATATATACTGAAAAGCAAAATTAATCATTGATGAAAGATTTAAGCAAAAAATGACATGTGAGCGATTCAGTCTCTTGAGAGCCTCTTGTTGTTTATATCAATGTTCAATAAAATATGCATCAAGGCATACCACAATAACCGTGTAAGGTCAGTATTTACTCCGATTAACATGCAAATTACAGTTTGCTAAAAAATCTAGTCCTTTTGATAGTAATCGTGTGTTGTTGCCAATTTGGGTTTAACTGAACAATTTTTCATCTGTAATATTTTGTTAAGGTATTAGGGAAAACAATGTGAAGTTCTGTAAATTGAATTTGTCGTTACAATAAAGGGACATTATGCGAAATGAAATTTCTAATACGAAACTTTTCAAAACCCTTATCTTCAAAACATGCCAAATTTTATCAAATTCAAGTGTTTGGTTATTGAAATACAAAAGTACAACATACTAATGATTCACACAGTATTAGAAATCGTAGTATGATCTATGGATGTCCGTTTTATTCGTGTTATGGTTATAGTCCACAGTAATACCTGAAACATTAATGGTTAGACAGATACATTTAATTGCGTCTTTTTTAATCTTTAATTAAATGTGATTAACTGAAACAATGAACATCTTTAACATAACTCGAGGAATTAAACCCGTTATATTCCTTAATCTTTTTTTAATATACATACACATGTTTTATTTTTGAATATTTAACACATATATTTCATGATTTTAGTTGATATGAGAAGAGAAAGACGAAAATGGCAGACCATACACAGTAGATCACTATACAAGACTACATCATGGGATGTGGAAAAAGATTGGAAACAAAACATACTGAAGGAAAATAATATTTTGTAAATCACAAAACAACATTAACAGAGAGACGAAAAAAAAAATCGGAAATGCAATGTTTTTGTTTTAAATATTAAGTTACTTGTTTCTTACATTCGACATACGTATGCAAATCCAAGAAACTTAATGTCACATGTTTATATAAAAAAAACCAGTCTAATATGTCGTACGCTGCGCGTGTTTTCTACCTTTTAGCTGTGACGCTAAATGAGTCATACCACCATTGTTTTCCCCCATTAGTCTTTGTTAAAATGGCACTTTTCAAAAAATGTATCCTCGTTTCAAATAAAGAAATACTTGGCATTAGTAAAGTTTTTCCTGTCCAGTACTACAATAAAATTTTCACATGACATTTCATTGCATATAAACTAACAACCATCACCGGAAGTAAACCTATCAATTTTTTTTACCCCTTTTCCTTTTACCTAGCTTTAGTAACCATGTGACCTAAAGTTTCCAAAACATTTTAAAGAAACAGCAAATAAAAAAGGATGGTGCTTTCAAACACCCAAGATATAGGTTCATGATTCAGATTGTTTGTCTGCAAAGAAATGCAGGATTAATTTCCTCCTTAATCAAGGGAGTATCTTTTTTCGACCCTTTTTCGTAAGAAACCGGATGTGACGTACTATTGATTTGTTGGTATTACACCTAAATGAAATGTTAATATTAGTTGTGTTATGTACCGTGGTTTTAAAATATCACACTGCGATTCTTATCATAATACTGTTTTGTGATGTCTGTCTTAGAAAAACCACAGATATTAATCACTAGTAACCAGAATTTAGATTGATCGTCCAAAAAGGTATTACTAAATATTTAAATTAGATTGACAAAAAATATTACCGTTTTTCAATTTATTTTAATACATTTCAAATCATTTTAATGCCAGTAAAATAAATTCCCTTGTGGTCATTTAAGTTGTTTTCAGATATGGTGAAGCTACGTCAAACTAATTAGCCAGGCCCCCGTTACACGAAATCAAACTGATGTTAAGTTCTTTAAACTTTAAAGTGTCCGCCTTTTTGTAAGGTAATTCACTCTAGCAGAACAGCATCCCCGTTTATCTATCGTTAATCCGTTTCAAACGTTATCGATTTTAGGCAGATAAGTACCTCCAACAAATATTCACAATTGAAAGGAATTAATGACAAATACATGCGTAAACTAAGTAACTTATAGTTATTGATGCCACATTTTTTTTAAATGCAGCGAAAAAGTTAATCAGTTAAAAATACAAATTAAAAAAAATATTTAATTTGTCCACATGCAGTAGCTCTATAGATAAGACAGATTGTTGATAAGTGATATGAAAACTTTAAGTAATTTTACAAAAAATAAAACGAGAATGCTGGTAGTTATTTAATAATCAATAAAGGGACCAATGTAAAATTAACACATTGTTTACATAATTCCAAGCGATATATCTTATCTTTTAGGTTGAAAATATTTGTACAATTACCGACCAACAGTATTTATTTAAAAATATTTTTATTTAATGAAAAAACGATCGTGAAAATGTTGAAATTTTAGAATTTATACCATAAACAGTTTAGACTTGTTGAATATGAATATATGAGGATGTGGTATGATTGCCAATGAGACAACTCTCCATCATAGAAGTTAACAACTATAGGTCACAATGCTTAAGGTAACACCTGAAATACTAATGACAAGACAAGTACATTAAGTTCGGATTTTTTCTTGTATTAATGAATTATTTAAATTACGTGTAAATTAATGAAAATAGACCTAGGGAGTCTAGATTGCATGTATATCTAATGTGTAACCTTATGTTAATTTAATCATTCCATTAGTAATTGTTGATCCATGAGTTCCAGCAGGAATACACTCTCTGCAAATAGTTATCAAAGGTACCAGAATTATAATTAAATACGCCAGACGCGCGTTTCGTCTACATAAGACTCATCAGTGACGCTCAGATCAAAATAGTTATAAAGCCAAACAAGTACAAAGTTAAACAGCAATGAGGACCCAAAATTCCAAAAAGTTGTGCAAAATACGGCTAAGGTAATCTATTCCTGGGATAAGAAAATCCTTATTTTTCCGAAAAATTCAAAGTTTTGTAACAGGAAATTTATAAAAATGACCATATAATTAATATTCATGTCAACACCGAAGTGCTGACTACTGGGCTTGTGATACCCTCGGGGACGAAACGTCCACCAGCAGCGGCATCGACCCAGTGGTGTAAATAGTTATCAAAGGTACCAGGATTATAATTGCAAAGCTATATATTGTTTTCATTTAACAAAATGTAATTAAAATAATTTTTTGTTTTAATATTCACCTGGCTGCTTTTTGCGTTTTTGTTCCGTATATGTATATAATATTTTGTTAACATAGAATAATATTTCTTATGAGTTCTTTTTTTTAGGTCCTAAATAAAACTATTTAACGTTAACCTGTGGTTAAAATTGCACTATTGTTCCTCTATTGAGTTCTACCAAAGTCTAATTCCTTTTCTAAGTCCAGAATATGTGTTTTGTGGTTTCTAATGAGTCCATTACTGAAGAATCTTAATTGCTTTGTTTTACATTAATGTTGAGAGAAATTCTTTTGTCCCAATTATTTTGTGAGTGATCCTATATTAAAGCCAGGTTAGTATTGAACTTTTATTTTGAAAAATTGCAGTCTATACACTTTATTCAAAATAATGGTATTTTTATTCAAGACTGAAGACCATCTCTGAAACACAACGTTATCTGATTCACAATGATCACGAATGACACCGAAGCTGTTTTGTACAGTTGGGTGATTAGATAGAACACATGGAATCTTTTCTTTTTCTTTTTATCTTGGTATTCTAGAAGTTTGTTACTTTGAATATTTCAGCTTTCCGAAATATTTATTGAATAGCCAATCTCGTCAAGTCGGTTTCTAGTTGATAAAGTCGATTTTTATTTGGTTCTGTTTTTGGAACATATTCGCTTGACTCTGAGTGCCTGACTGTACAGTGATCAGGATGGCAGTTTTTTGGACACAGGTATCAGTGATTATCAGTAGGCTCCCAATATAGGTCTATGAATATCACGCAATCTGTTAGAGAGCTGGAAGTATCGCGGAAGATGATTTAATGCTAACTTTTTTACTAAGATTGTCAGTTGTGCCCTTGATGTGAGATGCTAAATATTCAACAAGTTGACAAAGGTAAAAGTCTACAAATTCTGAAATTAATCAGTCGGATGACTGTTCGCTGAAACGATGGGTGTCCCTGTGTTTATAGCCTTATGAGTTTTGATAATAGATAAAATCTGCCAGGTTTTTGATTTGCGGGCTTTAAAGATTCCTACATGTCTACCTAACAAGCAGTTATTTCTCTTCTTAAGTTGTTATAGGATCATAGTCTAGTTTTCGGTAGAACCTTGCATCGTCAAGTTGACGTTCAACCTTTTACTTATATACAGATTTGTCCATGATGACGACATCATTGCCTTTATCTGCAGGTGTAATGACGATGTTGGATCGTAAGTTTGTTTTTGCAGTTCGTTCTTCAAGGGTAAGGTTATCGTAAGATTTTATGTTTCCACTGGTATCTCATGAACGTCTGACTTAATATTGCCAAAAAAGAACTCTATGGTGTCATTTTTGCGTGTCATTTTTGCTCGATTTATGGATCTGAGTACTCTTTTTATATAATGTTGTCGTTATCTAAATGATCAAAGTCACTATCTGAAATTTCGTTTTTATTTTCCCTGACACAAAATATTCCTTAATAAGAAGAATTCTGACAAAATTGTCGAGGTCTTCCGACATTTTTGTCTCATTGATCGGGACATGTAAATGACAAAAATAATGCCCTTCAAGAAAAGAGATGTTTTAGCCTCTGTCAACTGGTGTTCAGAAAAATTGACCACAATATTGAAGTTTGTATTCGTCTCTTGTATCTTACATTTGCAGCATTGTTTTCTTTTCTTTTCTTTGGATGGTTCAGAAGGACGGATGTTTTCAATTCCATCTCTGCGGAATTTCAAGCAGATTTTTAAATTGTATAGCAGTGATGTCTTTACGGCGATCTTCATAATATGAGTTTCACAGATGTCCGATGTATTTCATATACGTGTTAGAAATACCACCACTTTACATAATATGATGTTAGTATAGTCAAAGGCATTGGAATACAGTGAAGTGAACATCACACACGCAATCACACGAAAATTTCCCCAAAACTGCATTGTTACAACAGTGTCCCACCCTTCCGGAAATGATGCAGATGCATTATTTGGATATTGCTTCTATAAAAATGCCTAGTTTTGTTATGTCGATATGATGTAATATGTATATATAATTTTCCGTGCATCGTACGTTATTGTTTTATTTTAAGTACGAGGACATCCTTTGATAATAGAAGACAATGTTTTTATGAAGTGTATCCGTTCAATTGTATCCGTTATGTACATATTGCTAATTGTCATCATAATACAATGATTAAGAACAATAAGACGGCGTCATTCAAAATATATTTATATTGTGACAAATAGTGCCATGTTAGATTTGGTAACACAGGGGAAAAATATCATTTTCCCTTAATATCAAATGAACATTTGATCCTGTAATTCTCTGATAAGATTAATATTGAGACAATTTAATGATGCCACGCGGTAGAGGGGTAAATGCAGTAAATAATCTCCCTTTGACCTTAATAAAAATCTATGGCTTGAATTTAATTTATACCAGATTTACCTTTAAACTTGATCTAATGCATCAACATCGTATCATGAGGATAGTTCTAGGTCTACTTGATAGTGTGTTATAGATTAAAAATATTATGTTTATCATCGTTTTAAATGTATAAAAAAGATTTTCGCTGGGTCAGATCATTTCACGTAGTTGTTATCACGGGTGTCTCACTTGTTTAACTTTACAATTGTAAATTGTAAAACTTTACAATTGTAAATTGTAAATTGCGAAATTGTATTTCTATAATTCGCTAAATATAACAAACGTTGAGAAAAAATCATATCTTAATTAATGCTTTTCATTTTATACTGGTTCCATGTTGTACGCACAAAAAGCTAGTAAATATACGGACATCAAATACCACTTTTTTCGAATGAAAACAGACTACGTGTACACTACCGACAAAGAAAGAAACCATTGCAAACTATATTTCACAAACAGTTCATAAAAACTAAAATTGGTTTACAAGAATCCGGGATGAACTCAGGAATAATTCAAGGATAAGTAGTTTCTATTCCACTAGTGACACAGGAAGTGTTGCCAATAAGAAGTAAAACTCCAGATAAAGTCACATTTACCTTTTTAAACGGTACATATAGAAATAGAGAGGATATATAAAATATACATATTCCATAACGTTGAATATATAAGAACATAATCCAAAAGCAGAAACAAATTTTTACGGGTTCCACATAGTACCATTTATCTTAATGCAACAACAACGAAAGAACAGGGTACATAAATGCATGACACAAAATCGTTACACAAACCCTAATAAAACCTAAATCAGAACAGCTTTGTATTGCTTTTTTTCATCTAGAAGTAAAAGTAAAGACAACAATATGGAGCAAAAACTCTCAAGTCTAATAACATTTTATCATAGTGATACTATTTCTAATTAGAGTTTCTACATATTAATCAAGGAAAATATAACAGCTTTTACAAAAATTAAAATAATTCCTCATTTTTTGTTATATGTTGGAACAATTCTAATTGATACAGCATAATAAATATATTTTCGTGTATCATCGTTAGGGCTGTTCACTGGTTATTTTTGTGGTAAAAATGAGGTATACGGTAGAATGGCAGTTCTTCAGTCAATATGAAGTAATTGGCAACAAATCGGCCAACCGTTGTTCGTCAAACGACAATCAAATTCAGTAATGCAGCAAATGAATGTCTGCTGGATGAAGGTGGGCAAACGGTCAATCATATATGACTGAAGAGCCTACGTCAAATGCTTCACTAATAAACAATTGTGCCACACTAATTTTGCTTTTGTTTTGTGAAAATAAAGACATTGTTTAAATGAAATTTTGCAGTTAATATACGTTTGAAGGATCTGCTTACAATGCTGCTCGAAGATTTATTTAGATTTTCGAAAATTCCAATAAATTACTCTCGAGGATAAAATAGTTGTATTATTTGTCGAAATGTCTATATGTTACAGATTTTATTTTTTCAACTTTCAACATTAAAACAGTATGTACGTGCGATTTGAAACACCGTACAATGACTAGATTATGAGTTTTCCTTTAGATCTCTGTAGCTACCTATTGTAGTTTATTTATAATATTGAACAAATTGCCATTTTTTGCATCGAATCGATTTTTTTAACAACCTAATCTAGAAGAACCACGCTATAACCATCAATATTATAAGTACAGCGAGAAAAGAAAGCACAGTTGCAGTCATGTTAAAATGCATTTCATCTTAATGCAAATTATTGTTGTGATGCGTACAACTTTTGCAGTAATTATGTAATGTTATATAAAAGTATAGGCAAAATACCAAAAATACAACATTTAAAAGGTTACTTTGTAAATATGACGACGAAATATGTTTCAATTGTCGTAGCCACAACCCCGTCTTCTTTCCTCAAATGTGACGTCACCTATTTAGACCAATAACTAAATGTGTACTTTCATTAGCAATACGACGGGTTTCATATGTGGAGCAGGATCTGCGTACCTTTCCGAAGTACCCGATATCACCCCCGGTTTTTTGGTAGGGTTCCTGTTGCCCAGTTGATAGGTTTATATGTTGTGTTTTGTATACGTTTGTTTGTCATGTGGTCATTTTACGGTTATATGCCATCTTTCGCCTCTCTTTAATGTTTTTTTTAATTGACGAGTTGCTATAAAACATGTGAAATAGATAACTGCTGTTCAGTTATAAAAACACCAGCATATTTTGATTTTTTCTCTTGACGTTGAGAAACTCTCGTCACAATATTATATGTAATGTCGTCAATTGTCATTACAACTATAGGTGGTTATAACGGAGATACTTTATCTCGTTTAGATCAGTATATGAACAGGTACGTCAAAGCAGTTTTATTTGGATTCTCAAAGGGTATTGGCATATCTGTATACATCTTGACAGTGTGTACCTGTGACAACAATTATTCAAATAAAATTATTATGCATCTTTTTTATTTCCTTGTTTTACTGATTTTATCTACGTTTAAAGAGAAAATGCTATTTGTAGTGTTGCTTTGTTTCAAACAAGACTGAAAAAGGTTACAACCGTATAATTGGATGAATTGAGATGGAATACAACAACCCAAGATACCTATCAGGAATATTGAGGGTTTTTGTAACCTGAAATTCAACGTTGTTATGTTTTCCTATTTCTAAAGATTTCAAAATGGATCTACAAAGAAAAAATATTGCAAGCTCCATCAGTTTTTTTTTTCAAATTAGTCAATGTGGGGCAATAATTACATTAAAGTAATGGAAACTGTATTCCCTTGCAATTAGGTATTATATAAAAGGCATATCTTTCAGATAACAAACATTGCTTGTGTACATTATATATCCTAGTCATACAGAAATGATATATGTTACTTTGAGTCTATGTGTATAAAAACTAGAAAAAAATGTTTATACATTTAAACCTTTATTAATTCAAGTCATTTCTTAACATCCAAAAGTTTTGTTCACATTGAAATATGCTGAAAAAAAGAGAAGTTACAGTTCAAGAGTTCAGAAAAAGAACAAAAATTTAAAACTGCGTGATACATTTTTGGAATAAAGTTTTGGCCGCATTACGAAATGGATCATCCATAAATGCATATATCAATGGGTTGATAAAATTATTTATCAAGTATGTATGATATAACCATAACACAATGCTAAGTTGCTTCCTTGATAAGTTCTCCCAAAATTTAGGGAAAATTCCGTCAAGTGTCAGAATTGTAAATACTGGTGCAACACTGACAATGAACACGCATGTGATAATCATGAACATTAAAGAGAATTTGTTCTTCATCCTTTTATTTCTCTTGTGTAAAGGGTGCGGACATTCCTGAATTTTCACTTCGTTTTTACGGTCCCTGTTGATCGGTTAATATAAGTTGATTTATTGTAGTATCAGACAATGCTTGATTCTGTTCACCATTAAACACAATATCGTCCTCTATACTAGACTGTTTGGTTTGAAAATCTTTATTTCTGCTGTAGCGGAAACTTCTTGACAAACGTGCGATAGTTCGTTTCAATTTGTATAGTTTCATATAACCGTAGATAGTACAAACAATTTGTCCATACAGGAAAACAAAGGACGCAAGAATTAGTAAATACATCGAGCTGAGAATCATACTCATCATTCTACCGCTCTTTTACCTATTGTATATTTTCCGCTGGAAAATTGTAAATGATCATAAGTCAAGGATAGGGGTAAAGCCATCGCAATGGAAAATATAAATGAACAAATAATCATCAATCGTCTCAGTTGTAATGACACTTTAATAGTTTTGCATATTTTCAAATACCTTTGTATTGCAATACACATCAATAGGAAAACTGACGTAGTTCCAGTACTGCATATCAGAAATACCGCAACTTTACAATAAATGCTATTTGTATAGTTTAAGTGCATAAGCAAAAATATAATGTGCAAAACAGAACAAACCACAAATTTTTCGTATTCCAATCATTGATAAATTCTTCAGATGTATTATAAACAATTTGCAGTCTTCGAAATGTCTTCTGTTTTTCCTTCACCAATATAAATTTTCACATGGCACTCGATCGAAGATACATGTACATATACATTTCTATTTGAGGCTCCCCTTTTTAAATTTGATTACATGAATGTTTTTATGTCTTTACTAACCTTATTATGACCCTTTTGATGTCAAATTATGTTTAATGGTCTAATAAGTATGAAGTGCATCCTTTCCGTGGTATTCGCTTGCATTATATTACCAATTGTCATCATAATACAATAATCATGGACAATACTTTTTACTTGTTTGATATTTTATTGAGTTTTGTCAACGTGGCATTGTAGATCACCGAGTCATTGAATGGCTAGACAGTTTCCCTGATTAAAAATCACATTGGCTTTTGATTTTCCGTTCGCCTATCAGGGTTATTTATGATGTTTGTAATTTTTATATTTCCAGTTAAAACGGTCACTTGCAAAAACACCTGATAAATTATGCGCCCAATACCGAGGATGCACGAATGAAGAGACAGTTACTTTATCAAGAAAGTGTATTTTATTGAATGTGTGTACTATAAACTATAAAAACAATTTCCTTGGCGTCACAATTACCTGTCATTATCTTTATTATTGGGTTGCTCATCGAATTTTGTCAATAGAACTAAAAAAAGCTGTCATGGAAGTATCATGATACGCTAGCTATAAAACCAGGTTTAATCCACCATTTTCTTCCAGAAATGTACATTGCATGTACCAAGTAAGGAATATGACAGCTGCTTTCCATTTGTGTCATTAGTTAATGAAGTATAACTAGATATAAGAAGATGTGGTATGAGTGCCAGTGAGACAACTCTCCATCCAAGTCACAATTTGTAAAAGTAAACCATTATAGGTCAAAGTACGGTCTTCAACATGGAGCCTTGGCTCACACCGAACAGCAAGCTATAAAGGGCCCCAAAAAAATGACTAGTGTAAAACCATTCAAACGGGAAAACCAACGGTCTAATCTATATAAAAGCGAGAAACGAGAAACACTTATGAACCACATCAACAAACAACAACCACTGAACATCAGGTTCCTGACTTAAGAGAGGTGCTAACAAATGCAGCGGGTTTAAACGTTTTAATAAGTACCAACCTTCACCCTTACCTGAAACAATAGTTTAACATCACAACATAAAAAGACACACTATTAAATATCAATTGAAATGGCTTAACTCAATCAAAAGACATATTAACACAAACAAGTGAATATACACTTAACGAATAGATTTGATTTATGACACAATGTAAATACAAAATCAATAAAATAAGGGTGAGATATTAAACAATTTCAAAAGACAACCATAACCTTGAACAAAATGCCGCCAAATAGAATAATGTACACAGGTAAATGAAAATAATTTTGTACAGTAATGGAGAACGGAAATAATTTTTACAAAATAAATAATTTTGTTGTTCATAGTACAAGAACAGGAGTGAAAATTTATAGTCATACCAAACAAAGCTGGAATATATTAAAAAAAGAGAGACGAGATATAACTTTAAATAAGTAAACATTAAGTAACAAAAAAAAAGCATTGCAAATTGTATCAACAAGTCAAATTAACACGAAAGTACGATTTGAGAGTACTCGCAGTTACTGAAAGCTAGTTAAAAGCCAAAAACAATTAATAATAAAAATTCATGCATCAGATACTATAAAGTCAACTTATACACATCTCGTTTGCTTTTGTCAGTTTTTATTGAATTTCTATTTTTGAATTTACCTTGGAGTTCGGTAATTTTGTTGGTACAGCTTTTATATCTTTACAAAAATGTTCCAATATATGTTTCGACCTTGCAACGAAATAACGTTAGCGAAACCTAGCGATCCTACATGTTGTCTTCTGCGTCAATGTTGGGGTCATCGGCTTCTCAACATTAAAGTTCCGTCTATTACTAAAGTTTTGTTTTAAATACAAAACACCAACCTTTATGGATTCGTGAAACTCTTTTTATGATCACGGTATTCAGAACACAATTTTTGAAATATTATTTATTTTCCAATTTTTCAATAGTTTGACTTAATTTTTTTTCAGATAACAGTTAGATAAAGTGAAGACTTAAAGTTCCATTGACATCCCTTGCTTTGAAAAAGTTACATAGATGTGTACTTAATTCTAACAGAAGCTTTATTTGTGATTACCATAATATTAACATAGAATTAAGATATGAGATTACTACGGAAGAAAACATTTGAAAATATATAATGTCGCAACGCTATAAACAGAAATGTTGCTGCGTTACTACAAAGCAACGTTAATTAAATGTCGGAAAAGCCGATTCTTCAGCGTAAAGCGCTGACATTTCATACCAATCATTTGCAGCAGGACAGTGATACATTATGGATATTGCTTGCTTTTTGCAAAATGGAATTCGGTTTGCAGAAAGAGCTTCAGGTTTCAGAAATAACTTCATTTTGCAGAAAGAACTTCATTTTGCAGAAAGAACTTCATTTTGCAGAATGAACCTCAGTTTGCAGAAAGAAGTACATTTTGCAGAATGAACCTCAGTTTGCAGAAAGAACTTCAGTTTGATATTTGTTTGAGATCTCTGTTTAACTTAATTGAACTGTTCATTGCTAAGTTTAATGCTTTCTGTAATGTTTGACTATTTTTCGGGAAAAAGACCTTCAAACATTAATCGAACTATAAATTTATGCGCCCAATACCGAGGATGCACGAATGAAGAGACAGTTACTTTATCAAGAAAGTGTATTTTATTGAATGTGTGTACTATAAACTATAAAAACAATTTCCTTGGCGTCACAATTACCTGTCATTATCTTTATTATTGGGTTGCTCATCGAATTTTGTCAATAGAACTAAAAAAAGCTGTCATGGAAGTATCATGATACGCTAGCTATAAAACCAGGTTTAATCCACCATTTTCTTCCAGAAATGTACATTGCATGTACCAAGTAAGGAATATGACAGCTGCTTTCCATTTGTGTCATTAGTTAATGAAGTATAACTAGATATAAGAAGATGTGGTATGAGTGCCAGTGAGACAACTCTCCATCCAAGTCACAATTTGTAAAAGTAAACCATTATAGGTCAAAGTACGGTCTTCAACATGGAGCCTTGGCTCACACCGAACAACAAGCTATAAAGGGCCCCAAAAAAAATGACTAGTGTAAAACCATTCAAACGGGAAAACCAACGGTCTAATCTATATAAAAAGCGAGAAACGAGAAACACTTATGAACCACATCAACAAACAACAACCACTGAACATCAGGTTCCTGACTTATGACAGGTGCTAACAAATGCAGCGGGTTTAAACGTTTTAATAAGTACCAACCTTCACCCTTACCTGAAACAATAGTTTAACATCACAACATAAAAAGACACACTATTAAATATCAATTGAAATGGCTTAACTCAATCAAAAGACATATTAACACAAACAAGTGAATATACACTTAACGAATAGATTTGATTTATGACACAATGTAAATACAAAATCAATAAAATAAGGGGTGAGATATTAAACAATTTCAGAAAGACAACCATAACCTTGAACAAAATGCCGCCAAATAGAATAATGTACACAGGTAAATGAAAATAATTTTGTACAGTAATGGAGAACGGAAATAATTTTTACAAAATAAATAATTTTGTTGTTCATAGTACAAGAACAGGAGTGAAAATTTATAGTCATACCAAACAAAGCTGGAATATATTAAAAAAAGAGAGACGAGATATAACTTTAAATAAGTAAACATTAAGTAACAAAAAAAAAGCATTGCAAATTGTATCAACAAGTCAAATTAACACGAAAGTACGATTTGAGAGTACTGCAGTTACTGAAAGCTAGTTAAAAGCCAAAACAATTAATAATAAAAATTCATGCATCAGATACTATAAAGTCAACTTATACACATCTCGTTTGCTTTTGTCAGTTTTTATTGAATTTCTATTTTTGAATTTACCTTGGAGTTCGGTAATTTTGTTGGTACAGCTTTTATATCTTTACAAAAATGTTCCAATATATGTTTCGACCTTGCAACGAAATAACGTTAGCGAAACCTAGCGATCCTACATGTTGTCTTCTGCGTCAATGTTGGGGTCATCGGCTTCTCAACATTAAAGTTCCGTCTATTACTAAAGTTTTGTTTTAAATACAAAACACCAACCTTTATGGATTCGTGAAACTCTTTTTATGATCACGGTATTCAGAACACAATTTTTGAAATATTATTTATTTTCCAATTTTTCAATAGTTTGACTTAATTTTTTTTCAGATAACAGTTAGATAAAGTGAAGACTTAAAGTTCCATTGACATCCCTTGCTTTGAAAAAGTTACATAGATGTGTACTTAATTCTAACAGAAGCTTTATTTGTGATTACCATAATATTAACATAGAATTAAGATATGAGATTACTACGGAAGAAAACATTTGAAAATATATAATGTCGCAACGCTATAAACAGAAATGTTGCTGCGTTACTACAAAGCAACGTTAATTAAATGTCGGAAAAGCCGATTCTTCAGCGTAAAGCGCTGACATTTCATACCAATCATTTGCAGCAGGACAGTGATACATTATGGATATTGCTTGCTTTTTGCAAAATGGAATTCGGTTTGCAGAAAGAGCTTCAGGTTTCAGAAATAACTTCATTTTGCAGAAAGAACTTCATTTTGCAGAAAGAACTTCATTTTGCAGAATGAACCTCAGTTTGCAGAAAGAAGTACATTTTGCAGAATGAACCTCAGTTTGCAGAAAGAACTTCAGTTTGATATTTGTTTGAGATCTCTGTTTAACTTAATTGAACTGTTCATTGCTAAGTTTAATGCTTTCTGTAATGTTTGACTATTTTTCGGGAAAAAAGACCTTCAAACATTAATCGAACTATAAATATTGATAGAATATTTGTAGAATATTTTTTAGAATATTCATATTCTATAAATATACAAAAAGATAAAAGAAACATATCCTATGATGTTCTATTGAATTGATGAATTTTATGAATAAATAATATCAATGTTTTGTTTGTTCAAGCACTATATAAAATAAAATTCTAGTGTGGTTAATATAATCATCATTTAAGTACAAAACAAATTATACTGTCACTAATTACATCAAGTGCGGTCTTTTCGACAGAAAGATAAACAAAAAGTAATGGCGGATCTTCTGAACTCGATGTCTATGAATGCATAGATGAAGGGATTTACAATGTTATTTATAATATACAATTGGCAGAAATACAGAACTACTGTCCATTCTCTAATTTGCAAAGTTTCCCAAAACTTTGGATTGAATCCTTCTATGGTCAAAAGTATAGCAACAGGTGCAAAACAGATGAGAAACACAATAGTTATCGCCAGGTACATAAGTGTAAATTTGTTTTTTACTTTACGATTTCGTTTCTGTAGAGCATTTCGGTACACCACAACAGCATTTGAGGTTGGACTGTTAGTTTTCAGGGTTTCAGTTATGTTATCTATTTTTCCTGCTGTGGGAATGTTACTTTGGGTTATGCATTCATTAGGAGTTTCGAGAAGTACAGCTGAGTTTGTTTTGTGCTTATTTATCGAAGCGTCGATTATATTATGATCGGTTTGGTTGATTTCCGATTCAGGACTGAAATGAACAGCTTGAAAAAGAAATTTCTTTTCAACATGTTGTTCATTGTATTCATTTGCAGATAGTCTTATCTTTTTTGATAACCGAATAAAGGTCTGTTTGAATGTCATTCCCTGGAAGTGTCGATACAAAGTACAGCCAATTTTCCCATACAGTACAATAAACGTTATATACACTAGAATCACAAATAAAGACGCAGCTATTCCATAACTGACGGTAGCGGCTTTTGTCTTATATCGAATTTTAGTGGGACGTGTACCAATCACTTTTCCGTCATGAGTGAAATTCATAACTTCGTATGAAAATGGAAGAGGAAGCGCAAGCATCAATGCGAAAATGCATGACAATACAATCATTGAGCGTCTCCGCTTTAAAGTCAAAGATTGCTGCCTACAGATTTTTAGATATCGTTGAATAGCTATACAAAGCAGCAGATGTATTGTTGTAAATGTTGCAATCCCATTTACGAAATATAAAACATCCCACACTAGATCATCAGTTAAAGTAAATTGCAAAGAGTTGAC
The DNA here is from genome assembly GCA_017311375.1 of Mytilus coruscus. NCBI lineage: Eukaryota > Metazoa > Mollusca > Bivalvia > Mytilida > Mytilidae > Mytilus > Mytilus coruscus. Next base: position 21,823,943 of record CM029597.1, on the reverse strand, counting down.
AATTATTCCATTCAGCGAGCACAAAACTGATGCAATTAGATCAAAAAATGCCAAAACAGGAACAAAATATCGTTCGTCAGACGTATCTTTAAATTGGAACTTATAAACTAGTATAACGATAGAATTTCCCAGAATTCCTACTATCATATATACGACAAGAAGTATAGTATTGTCGTTAACATTCTTTCGGTATTCTTGAATCCAATCCGTGGAATTGAATGATGTATTTGACGCATCCATATTAATTTCAAAATACTTTTTTCCAAGTTTTAGTATTAGCTTTTCAAAATCACATTTTAATATTTTATTTTTGAAAATACTGCTTGAAGTTAACTCGTGCGAGGATGATCATATCATCATTGTTAAATAGTAAAATTAAAGTTCCTATATTCATTTATTGGTGGCAGATTCGTAAACGAACTTAATCAAATATGAAAGGGGCATATCGATTATATAACTTAATCGTTGCCTTATTAGGGCTATAATATACAATGCAACCTCTTGACATACATGCTAAGTACTATGAACAGTAATTAATAAAATTGTCATTCAAATGTTCCAGGAAGCAATAATCTGTGGTGTAATGTTTTTTAAACAGATACAGTTAATATTAATATTCAATACCACCCCTCAAAAAGGCATCGTCCAATCTAAAAGTGGCTGCATTTAAAATTAATAAAGCCTCCAAAATGAAGTTAACTCGTGCGAGGATGATCATATCATCATTGTTAAATAGTAAAATTAAAGTTCTTATATTCATTTATTGGTGGCAGATTCGTAAACGAACTTAATCAAATATGAAAGGGCATATCGATTATATAACTTAATCGTTGCCTTATTAGGGCTATAATATACAATGCAACCTCTTGACATACATGCTAAGTACTATGAACAGTAATTAATAAAATTGTCATTCAAATGTTCCAGGAAGCAATAATCTGGTGTAATGTTTTTTAAACAGATACAGTTAATATTAATATTCAATACCACCCCCTCAAAAAAAGGCATCGTCCAATCTAAAAGTGGCTGCATTTAAAAATTAATAAAGCCTCCAAAATGAAGAAAATAAAAAAAAAAAAAAAAATTAAACAACTATCCAACAGAGACCCAATGACATAGTGGTAAACAACAATAAGTCAGTGGCCTGTCTTCAACAATGAACAAAACCCATTACGCATAGCAAATTATAAAAGGCCTCGACATTACAATATTCATATGTTACTGCAGTTTAAAAAGATTGCAATTATTCTAAAGTTAATATTTCTTTAATGAAAAAATCTGACCACAGATGAAAAAACATCTTTCGACTAGAATATTAATCCAAACTTTCATTTACGGCATTTTCTTTGGTATTTAACACTATATTAAGGAAAGACCAAAAACACAACAATTTCCATTAATTAACAACTTAAAATATTTTGGGATACTCTAATTGACATAACGGTATAATAATAAATTTTGGTTTAAGGGTTTTGGTTAAGGACCACTTTCAATAAGAAAGTAGTAAGATAATAATGAGGAAATATAAACTAGAGGTCATGCTAAAACTAGAATTGAAAAATCGTTTAAAAGAAATAATCCACAATGCTTTTCAACATAAAAATGATAGCATACGCTATAAATTTATTACTTTGGAATACCAAACGGCATATTTTGTTAACAGTGAACAAAAGGTAAGACATGCTTCACAGAGGAGCAAGTGATCAGTATGTTAGAGTTTCTTATTTACAACATATTTGTTGAATTTGGGGGTAGACTTTTTCAACAAATTGTCGGCATTCCTATGGGAACGAACTGTGCGCCTCTACTTGTCGACTTATTCTTATTTTCATATGAGTCAGAGTTCCTTCAGACACTTGTCAAACACGAGAAGATCAAAGAAGCCAGATCATTTAATTGCACATTAAGATAATTATATTGATGATGTTCTTTCCATTAACAATCCAAACCTTTCTGATTGGGTTCCATTAATATTTCCTCCAGAACTAGAAATTAAAGAAACAACAGACACGGCTTCCTCCGCCTCATATCTAGACTTATATCTCGAATTAAACATAAGCAGTCATCTCAGTACTAAAATCTATGACAAACGAGACGATTTTTATTTTGAAATTATCAATTTCCCCCCACCTTAGTAGCAATATAACCAACTTTAACTGCGTATGGGATATACATTTCCCAACCAATACGGTATTCAAGAGCTTGCTTTTCACACTTTATAGAACGTAATCAGTGTCTAAGCGGAAAGGTTGATGAACATTATTTTTTGTAAAGAACGTCTCGTCCGTTTTCTGAAAAAATCGTCGAGAAATACCAAGACCTTGATGATAAATATTCCGTATCAACTTCACAAATAATACATGATGGTCTTAAAGTATAGATTCTGGCTTCTGACGTTGTGTATCATCTTAATTACGCGGTAAAGTGTTCTTGCATTTGTCTTTGTAAATTAGTTTCTCTAACTGTTTAGTCCTTGTTTGGTAATATCCGTTTGGCGGCTCGGTACTTATACATCCCGCCATTAGTTATTGTGCTTTTGGTCATTTTTTTGATTCTATTTCCTTTTTGTATTCTTGTCTTATGTGCTTTGTCGTTTTGCCAATTTGGTTTTAATTGTTGACATATTTGTTTGTTTTTATAGTGATTAAGATTATAACGCAATGTTACTGTACCCACATTTTTGACATTTTTACCTGTTATGTCTGGTTTTTTTCAGACATTGTTGTCAATACAATGGAATTTGATGACTGTCATATCAGTGAGAGGTTTAGCTAGCTATAAAACAAGTTTTATCCACCATTTCACATAAGGAAATGCCTTTAACAAGTCTGGAATATGACCGTTTTCATTCGTGTGATGTGTTTGACCTTTGCTATTCTTTTATATCTCCATTTTGAGTTTTCCTAGAGTTCAATATTTTTATTATTTCACTTTTATGTAATGCCAAAACAGGAACAAAATATCGTTCGTCAGACGTATCTTTAAATTGAACTTATAAACTAGTATAACGATAGAATTTCCCAGAATTCTACTATCATATATACGACAAGAAGTTAGTATTGTCGTTAACATTCTTTCGGTATTCTTGAATCCAATCCGTGGAATTGAATGATGTATTTGACGCATCCATATTAATTTCAAAATACTTTTTTCCAAGTTTTAGTATTAGCTTTTCAAAATCACATTTTAATATTTTATTTTTGAAAATACTGCTTGAAGTTAACTCGTGCGAGGATGATCATATCATCATTGTTAAATAGTAAAATTAAAGTTCCTATATTCATTTATTGGTGGCAGATTCGTAAACGAACTTAATCAAATATGAAAGGGGCATATCGATTATATAACTTAATCGTTGCCTTATTAGGGCTATAATATACAACCGCTTGACATACATGCTATGTACTATGAACAGTTATTAATAAAATTGTCATTCAAATGTTCCAGGAAGCAATAATCTGTGGTGTAATGTTTTTTAAACAGATACACTTAATATTAATATTCAATACCACCCCCTCAAAAAAAGGCATCGTCCAATCTAAAAGTGGCTGCATTTAAAAATTAATAAAGCCTCCAAAATGAAAAAAAAAAAAAAAATTAAACAACTATCCAACAGAGACCCAATGACATAGTGGTAAACAACAATAAGTCAGTGGCCTGTCTTCAACAATGAACAAAACCCATTACGCATAGCAAATTATAAAAGGCCTCGACATTACAATATTCATATGTTACTGCAGTTTAAAAGATTGCAATTATTCTAAAGTTAATATTTCTTTAATGAAAAAATCTGACCACAGATGAAAAAAACATCTTTCGACTAGAATATTAATCCAAACTTTCATTTACGGCATTTTCTTTGGTATTTAACACTATATTAAGGAAAGACCAAAAACACAAAAATTTCCATTAATTAACAACATAAAATATTTTTTTTGGGATACTCTAATTGACATAACGGTATAATAATAAATTTTGGATTAAGGGTCTTGGTTAAGGACCACTTTCAATAAGAAAGTAGTAAGATAATAATGAGGAAATATAAACTAGAGGTCATGCTAAAAACTAGAATTGAAAAATCGTTTAAAAGAAATAATCCACAATGCTTTTCAACATAAAAATGATAGCATACGCTATAAATTTATTACTTTGGAATACCAAACGGCATATTTTGTTAACAGTGAACAAAAGGTCAGACATGCTTCACAGAGGAGCAAGTGATCAGTATGTTAGAGTTTCTTATTTACAACATATTTGTTGAATTTGGGGGTAGACTTTTTCAACAAATTGTCGGCATTCCTATGGGAACGAACTGTGCGCCTCTACTTGTCGACTTATTCTTATTTTCATATGAGTCAGAGTTCCTTCAGACACTTGTCAAACACGAGAAGATCAAAGAAGCCAGATCATTTAATTGCACATTAAGATAATTATATTGATGATGTTTTTCCATTAACAATCCAAACCTTTCTGATTGGGTTCCATTAATATTTCCTCCAGAACTAGAAATTAAAGAAACAACAGACACGGCTTCCTCCGCCTCATATCTAGACTTATATCTCGAATTAAACATAAGCAGTCATCTCAGTACTAAAATCTATGACAAACGAGACGATTTTTATTTTGAAATTATCAATTTCCCCCACCTTAGTAGCAATATAACCAACTTTAACTGCGTATGGGATATACATTTCCAACCAATACGGTATTCAAGAGCTTGCTTTTCACACTTTATAGAACGTAATCAGTGTCTAAGCGGAAAGGTTGATGAACATTATTTTTTGTAAAGAACGTCTCGTCCGTTTTCTGAAAAAATCGTCGAGAAATACCAAGACCTTGATGATAAATATTCCGTATCAACTTCACAAATAATACATGATGGTCTTAAAGTATAGATTCTGGCTTCTGACGTTGTGTATCATCTTAATTACGCGGTAAAGTGTTCTTGCATTTGTCTTTGTAAATTAGTTTCTCTAACTGTTTAGTCCTTGTTTGGTAATATCCGTTTGGCGTGGCTCGGTACTTATACATCCCGCCATTGTGTTATTGTGCTTTGGTCATTTTTTGATTCTATTTCCATTTTTGTATTCTTGTCTTATGTGCTTTGTCGTTTTGCCAATTTGGTTTTAATTGTTGACATATTTGTTTGTTTTTATAGTGATTAAGATTATAACGCAATGTTGACTACTGTACCCACATTTTTGACATTTTTACCTGTTATGTCTGGTTTTTTCAGACATTGTTGTCAATACAATGGAATTTGATGCGACTGTCATATCAGTGAGAGGTTTAGCTAGCTATAAAACAAGTTTTATCCACCATTTTCTACATAAGGAAATGCCTTTAACAAGTCTGGAATATGACCGTTGTTTTCTATTCGTGTGATGTGTTTGACCTTTTGCTATTCTTTTTATATCTCTCCATTTTGAGTTTTCCTTAGAGTTCAATATTTTTATTATTTCACTTTTTATGTACTTGTCTGAAATATATGTATTTAAAAAAAAACTATTAAAACTGGTCAGGTAAAGAATGTCGAGTGTTATAACAATAGTTTGGCAAAGAAAACACAAGGAATGTGACCAAACGATTTCTTCGATATTCCTGAAAAGAACAGAAGACGCATCCCGGTTATTGATATTTATTTTCTTGTCAGCTGTTCTAAAGGTCTTACTTTCCATTAAGATCACAACAAAATAATAATCATCATTCGAATTAAGGACTCGATTTGTGAAACACAATAATTATACGGCGTAATAAATTAAGTTTACATAATGCCAGTTAAATTAAAGAAAATATGACGCACTATTTCGTTAATGTGAAAAACATAGACTACTTTGCTATCTGACTAGTAATCAGGGGTTCTCTACTGGTACATATATAATCTAAAAATACATTGTGATCCGTAATTAAAACATTCTACATGTACTGATGATGTATGAATTTTGTAATGTCTATCCAGTCTGCCATGGTTTGGAGACTTATCACCAAAAATGTAATTACGGAGTTATGCTAGGATAAGCATTATTTAATTTAGTTGTTTTGACCTCCAGTTTTAAGACATGTTCAAGTTACTGAAAGGGGTGTATGTACTGAATTGTGATCTTTTTTTTGGTCTTGATGTTGTATGTCCTGCTTTGTTGAAGATTTTGACTACCCTCACGATATTTTTTGTTTGCTATTGTAATACGATTATACGATAGCAAACCAAATATTTAAAGGGGTATGAGATAATAATTATCATATAATGATAAAACAATGGTGAAATGAATTCTATGTGACAGATGTGCGAATTAACAAAAAAGAGGTATACGAACATGTATGGTTTATTAATTTTGTATTTACATTGTGTCATAGATCAAATTTATTCGTTCAGTGTATGGTCACTAGCTTGTGTTAATATGTCTTTTGATTGAGTTAAGCCATTTCAATTGATATTTTATAGTGTGTCTTTCTATGTTGTGATGTTACACTATTCTTTCAGGTTGGATGAAGGTTGGCGCCTATAAAACGTTTAAACCCGCTGCATTTGTTTGCACCTGTCCTATATAAGTCAGGAACCTGATGTTCAGTGGTTGTCGTTTGTTGATGTGGTTCATAAGTGTCGTTCGTTTTAATATAGATCAGACCGTTGGTTTTCCTGTTTGAATGGTATTTCAAAGCGAGGACGCTTATAATTTTTTTTTAATATAATTTAGGACAGGGCATTTTCTTTCTTCTTCACAAAAAGAACAGAAACAACATGAAAAGCAGTTTTCAGCCTTTTGATATAAAATAAGTGGAAAATGTTGAGAATATATTTGGTTTGAATATCATGGTTAAAATAGTTTTATGTGCGTTGTATATGTCATGCGAATGCATCACTACTTCTTTGATGCACTAATGTAGGACGATATAAGTTCTGGAAATAGTTGAATACCAGCACACTTCGTGATGTGCGACAGAACAATGAATGAACGAATAAATGAACGAACAAATGAATGAACGAATGAATGAATGATGGAATAAGTGCATTTGTCCTTTTCTGGCTGACTGTGCGGATAGGTTTTGCTTATTGTTCAAGGCCGTACGGTGACCTATAGTGTTTGACTTGTATGTCAATTTGATCTTTGGTGGAGAGTTGTCTCATTGGCAATCAGATCACATATTCTTATTTCTATATTTATAATTATACCTTTCTCTGTAAGACACGCGTCTCATATAAAGAAATAAACAAGAATCATCAGGGTCTCTAGAGTCAAAACTATTGAAAGGCAAAAATCAAATACGCAATTGAAGAGCATTGAAACAAAATATTCATAAGAGTTGTGACAAATAGCCTTAGTTTTTCGAATTATTCAAAATTTATATTGACGGAAAATGAATGTGGCGATAATATTTCAAATCACCACTAAATGGGAAAATTTGAATCATGTATTTTATTGAAAAGGAATTTTCAGCATCTACCCTTATTTTTAACTGCCGATATAAGTCAAAGTATGAAACAAACCATCTGTAGCTGATGTATATAACCATAGATACAGACCCTCTCTCTACTTCTGACTTAAACACACACAATTAAACTAGATGGACATAGAATAAAATTTTCAAATTAACTAATTATCAAGCCTCCTCCACTCAGACACAAAATGGCGAAATGTATTGAAACATTAATGTTTTGATGATTATAAGAGCTACTATGAATAATAACTATTTTTATGTCTACCGGGGGTTAACATTCCGTAAATAGTGGCACAAATGTTTTTTGAATCTCTAAGGAAAATGATACGTTTTCTTACTGTCTGAAACATAAAATTTCTACAGATTATTACCATGAGCTTTGGATCGGATGAAACACAAGGCAGCTTGGGGCAATCGTTAACTTTGATTGGTCAATTTTGAGAACAATGTTCTTTTTGAAGTGAGCTAGTTTAAAACTTAAGTGAGATCTCCAGGCCAGAAGCTTTCGGAATTTGGCAGAATATGATAGAAGCCGACACAAAATAACCGATGTACGATTCTATGGACAGTTTAAAAAAGTCATTTTCGAATCTACTTAATTATTTAAAGATAAGCTGACGCCAAGTTCATATCAGTTTGATTCTTCGAAACATAACATATAAATAATATAAATATTATAGGGAAAACGGTAGTATTTATTCTTCCATAGGCGACAACACTAACATTTTCTAAATTTACCACTTTTTATAATTAAAACTTGGACAAAACAGCTATGTGTGATATTAGTACTTTATTATTCTGTTTAAGAAATTAAAGTCGAATGATAGCATGCCCGTCTTCCAACGGAGCTTGTTTATGGTATCCATACCCACCGTCATTTTACAACAAATTTATGAAAATTTTGAAGCCTTGTTGAATAATTCTCAAGAAAATATTTCATTTTGTTTCAAAATTTATATTTTAAATAAACACACTGCAGTTATTCATTAATTAATTAAAAAATTATATATTATACCCTTGCATCCAATCACAGCGCTTCTAAGTTGACTTCATTCACCTTCCTTGGGTACACGAAAGGCCAACCTAAAGTCAGGAAAATGTAATACTACTTTTTTCCCTATAACGTGACTTACTTTTAAAATTCATACATGGCGGTATTTAAAAATGAATGTTTTCCTCTTTCCTTTGATTGGGGAAATCTAAATATTAGTACTTCCTAATACATACACGAATGCCTTAAACCTAACAGGAGATATTTTCATATTGGCAATATTCTAGATAGCTAGAAAGTCTACAAAAATAGGGGTGGAATATGTAGATATTTTTAATGCTAGAATCTCAGTTCCAGAGTGTCAGCAATTTAATTACAAGTATTCGTAATTTTGAACTGAAAAAAAAGCAAATTAAAACAACTAAGCTTAACAGAAAAAGGTGATTACGTTGGTGGCATTTTGTTTATGAGAATGACTTCGAAACAAGGGCTCCAAATGGTAAATTTAACATCAAGTTTTCGGATGTTTAACGGTCAAGAGCATGCTTTGGTTGACCGTTATTGGAATTCGATGTCACCGATGACCTATGACATGTTCCCCATGATTATGACCTCACTGAATGTGACTTATGACTGAAATTGTACGTTCTCTGAAATACACGATCGTTGTCATCAATTGAAGAGAAACATTCTCTTCAGGAGCTCCTGAGTATATTTCTAGTTTTGACAATCTTTTATTTATTTTCTGTATAGCAGTTTATGCTACCGGAAAATGTTCATCATTTTCTAAAAAATTCTGTTCCCATTTCCATTTTATGATTTTTTTTGTGGGGTGTGTCTAATATCAGAGTTATACAATTAACCCTCTTATTTATAGATTTGGTGCTTTCGAATTGGTAGATATTCATTAATCCATAAAAGTAACACAGCATGTGTCACTATTGTGGCAGAACGGTGACCGAAGATTAAAACAATGTATTGCATTGCGGGATACAGTTAACATTATAAAAATCACTACTTGTAGCATATATGCCTGACTGCGTACGAGTATTAAGACTAAATGACCCGTTTTAATCAGTTACGTCTGACTTTTGCTGATCGTTTAAGTTCTTCTTTGATTTTATAGGAGTTTTGTTGTTCAATATTTAGAAGATGTTCTTGTTCTATTTTGACATGAAGATTTTATTTAACTTATGATTTCAAATTAACCCTTGGCATCTTCACCATGTTTAAAGTTGCAACGGAAGTAAAATGTATGCATATGGCTGTCATTGATATGAAAGAAGCTGAACTGAGATCAACCCCGGTTTTTGGTGGGTTACGTGTTGCTCAAACATTAGTAATCTACGTTGTGTTTTGTGCACCATTACTCTTCTAATGGTCGTTTTTCAAGTGTTTTCTTTTTTGCCATGGTATTGTCAGTTTGTTTTCAACTTATGAGTTTTCATATCTCTTTGATATCTTGTGCGTCTCCTTAACAAAGGAAAATCATTTAACAATAACATGTTATTCTGTCCTGATGCTTTAAAAAACCGTTATAAGAAAGAAAAGAAAAAAAAAAACCACAAACAAACAAACAAAAATACATAATACAATTACTTATAGATGTAATGTTCCTAAAACCTAGAGATTTCCAATAAAATGACATACGTACGTAACTCGACGTACGGACCTTATGGAACTGGTTATTGCCAACCATTGAATTTGTTAATTATTTAAAGATAAGCTGACGCCAAGTTCATATCAGTTTGATTCTTCGAAACATAACATATAAATAATATAAATATTATAGGAAAACGGTAGTATTTATTCTTCCATAGGCGACAACACTAACATTTTCTAAATTTACCACTTTTTATAATTAAACTTGGACAAAACAGCTATGTGTGATATTAGTACTTTATTATTCTGTTTAAGAAATTAAAGTCGAATGATAGCATGCCCGTCTTCCAACGGAGCTTGTTTATGGTATCCATACCCACCGTCATTTTACAACAAATTTATAAAAATTTTGAAGCCTTGTTGAATAATTCTCAAGAAAATATTTCATTTTGTTTCAAAATTTATATTTTAAATAAACACACTGCAGTTATTCATTAATGAATTAAAAAATTATATATTATACCCTTGCATCCAATCACAGCGCTTCTAAGTTGACTTCATTCACCTTCCTTGGGTACACGAAAGGCCAACCTAAAGTCAGGAAAATGTAATACTACTTTTTTCCCTATAACGTGACTTACTTTTAAAATTCATACATGGCGGTATTTAAAAATGAATGTTTTCCTCTTTCCTTTGATTGGGGAAATCTAAATATTAGTACTTCCTAATACATACACGAATGCCTTAAACCTAACAGGAGATATTTTCATATTGGCAATATTCTAGATAGCTAGAAAGTCTACAAAAATAGGGGTGGAATATGTAGATATTTTTAATGCTAGAATCTCAGTTCCAGAGTGTCAGCAATTTAATTACAAGTATTCGTAATTTTGAACTGAAAAAAAAGCAAATTAAAACAACTAAGCTTAACAGAAAAAGGTGATTACGTTGGTGGCATTTTGTTTATGAGAATGACTTCGAAACAAGGGCTCCAAATGGTAAATTTAACATCAAGTTTTCGGATGTTTAACGGTCAAGAGCATGCTTTGGTTGACCGTTATTGGAATTCGATGTCACCGATGACCTATGACATGTTCCCCATGATTATGACCTCACTGAATGTGACTTATGACTGAAATTGTACGTTCTCTGAAATACACGATCGTTGTCATCAATTGAAGAGAAAACATTCTCTTCAGGAGCTCCTGAGTATATTTCTAGTTTTTGACAATCTTTTATTTATTTTCTGTATAGCAGTTTATGCTACCGGAAAAATGTTCATCATTTTCTAAAAAATTCTGTTCCCATTTCCATTTTTATGATTTTTTTTTGTGGGGGTGTGTCTAATATCAGAGTTATACAATTAACCCTCTTATTTATAGATTTGGTGCTTTCGAATTGGTAGATATTCATTAATCCATAAAAGTAACACAGCATGTGTCACTATTGTGGCAGAACGGTGACCGAAGATTAAAACAATGTATTGCATTGCGGGATACAGTTAACATTATAAAAATCACTACTTGTAGCATATATGCCTGACTGCGTACGAGTATTAAGACTAAATGACCCGTTTTAATCAGTTACGTCTGACTTTTGCTGATCGTTTAAGTTCTTCTTTGATTTTAGAGGAGTTTTGTTGTGCAATATTTAGAAGATGTTCTTGTTCTATTTTGACATGAAGATTTTATTTAACTTATGGTTTCAAATTAACCCTTGGCATCTTCACCATGTTTAAAGTTGCAACGGAAGTAAAATGTATGCATATGGCTGTCATTGATATAAAAGAAGCTGAACTGAGATCAACCCCAGTTTTTGGTGGGTTACGTGTTGCTCAAACATTAGTAGTCTATGTTGTGTTTTGTGCACCATTACTCTTCTAATGGTCGTTTTTCAAGTGTTTTCTTTTTTGCCATGGTATTGTCAGTTTGTTTTCAACTTATGAGTTTTCATATCCCTTTGATATCTTGTGCGTCTCCTTAACAAAGGAAAATCATTTAACAATAACATGTTATTCTGTCCTGATGCTTTAAAAAACCGTTATAAGAAAGAAAAGAAAAAAAAAACCACAAACAAACAAACAAAATACATAATACAATTACTTATAGATGTAATGTTCCTAAAACCTAGAGATTTCCAATAAAATGACATACGTACGTAACTCGACGTACGGACCTTATGGAACTGGTTATTGCCAACCATTGAATTTGATTAAATACGTCGCTCAAGTTTAAACAAACTATTCCAAGACTTTTAAAATCACACACTAGAATTTTCGTTCAAATGCAGTAATTTTATCATGACAAAAAATAATAGAAATCTTACATTTTTATTTATCACGTGGTTTTCCAGATTCCCGCCTTTATTTTCACTGACATAAGATCACGCATAAACACACGTATTTCATACCTATCATACGTACGATTTGAATTATCTTTCATGGTTTTGATTATGAAAATTATTTTTCAATATATTTTGCAGATGAACGCCCCATTATACCTTTTTTCTGTCTTTTTTATCTATTTTTTTATTATATTTGTTGCGGGGAAAATATTTAGAAGGATATTTTTCTGACAATTTCAAAAATACCGAAGCCAGAGTTTGTCAGAATCTGTGTCTTATTAAAAGTTGAAAATTGAGATACAACTATGATTGCTTCCATTCAAAGTATTTTTCCTTTATTATGAAAACATTCCTATATAGGTTGTTTTTTAGAAGGTGTGTTCGATTAGGGATTGTTCTGTATTGTTTTGTTAAACGGAAATGCTATCAGAGGCCAAATACAAAAGACATTTCCAGGCACTTTTTTATCCCCTGAAGTTCATTAACTTTGGTATTTTATCCATTTTATTGTATTGATAAACAACTAAAAGGGGGTCACCGAATTCATTTTACTGAATAAATCATTAACGGAAATGTGTAAGCTAAGTAACATTGAACAACATAATATAATAAGATTTCGTTGCCCAATGCGGGTCCAGGATTTTGAAAGAGGGGAAGTACAGGCAACGTTAGAAGTGGAACATAAAATATCAGTATTAATGGATGTAGGGCCATATATATAAGTGTTCTTTGGATATGTGTTTTACATATGCATATTTAGGACGAGAAGATGAATATGAACCAGACATTGTATTATACCACAGGAAGACGTGTCATCCTACCCGGACACATGATTTTGACTACTTGCTCTAACTCCTAAATATTGCGTGCTTGAAGAGACGCAGCCAATCTTCGATTTGAAAACGTGCGAGGATCGAGCCCAAGACTTCCCGCACCCGAGCAGTGGTGAAGCTTTCATTGACGCAATGAGGCAACCGCCTCACCAATGTTTTGCCCATTAAAAAGGACAGATAACGAGAATTTGATATCGTGTACTTCATTTTATAAAGTATACTGAGTGACGACGGTTCAAAACGTTGACTGTTTTTACCATTTATTCACTCATTCCTCATTATTAACGTCTTGGAAACTTTCTTTCATAAAATGAACAAGGTAGATGCAAATATCTTATGTTTAATTAACAGACAAAGTATACCTCGAAAAAAACTGATTCAAACAAGAGGTCATAATTGTTAAACTGATATGATGCTTGATCTTTTTTTAGAACGAACTTGTTACTTTTGGTGGACATAGTTTTCAACAGACACTTGGCATTCCTACATTTTATGTAGTACTCTTCTACATTGGTTACAGTGCGCGAACTGGTGACAAAATATTATCTCCCCTGTAAATAGTACGCTCTTCTGACTAGAGGCGATCGGTAAAGAAAAACGGATGATACTGTAATTGTTTTGCTTGTTTAAAATGAGCTAGCACAGACGAACTAAGACGTGTCAACATAATGTGAATATGATAATGAATCAGGTAAGTTATTAATTGTTAAGTTTATCACCTCATCGTATCTTCATATGATAGGTAAATGCGTGAATTTTCGATTTTCAGTGTCGTCAGGGTTCAATCTTGTAATCATGCCATCCTTTCATTATTTTTTTTAAAATACTATCCAATGGTTGGAACACCTTGATTTTCTCCCAATATGTAAAGTTGATTATGTTGCATGATATATATTTTTATCGGGGAAAAATTGATATGCAGCAAAGATTGGCATTTTTTATTTGCGTTGCTACGTGAAATAAAGGGAGGTAAATTAAAGTAAAAGAAGCGCGCTTTTTCAAATAGTAAACAATTTAATTCAGATGCATGGTATTTTGTCAAATGATAAAGAATATCGTAGAAAATTACTAGAAATTCATCTCATATATGCAATTTTCATTAAAGATATACAATATGACAATATGACATACTGTTAGTCGAAAAGGGTAAAACCACCATACCTTGAACAAATTGGGGGGAAGGTTGTCGGGTAAAAATATTACGAAATTTAGATTATTTTTATCTGTGGTAACAACCATTTGATTTTCAGGGGGCAGCTAAATACTGGAATTCCAAATACCGGTTTAAAATTTTAGTTAGAGCCAATGATCTGGGCTCTCGGTCATAAAACTTTACTCAGTACTCGGAGTACAAAATTTGTGCTCGAAACACCAAATCCAGGATTTTGATTGGTTGATTTCTGAGTCTGAGTACGAAAATCGTGCTCGAAATTTTTATGACCGCGAGGCCTGATCTACATTTACTTTTAACTGAAACAAAAGATAAAGGGACATGCAACTAACTAGTTTTTTCATAAAATGGCTTTTTTGTGAGCTTTTTCTCTGTTCAAGCATTGGTCTAATATTTTCAGGTTCTCTTTGGATTGCCAAATAATATTATTATCACCTGATTGAATGTTCAAATTATTTTGCAGCTATGTTCTGTATGGAAGGAAGACTGTCATAAAATCCAACAGTTCCGGAGGGGCCTTTAAACTAACTGTTTAACATCAAGATCGATGTAAGATTCAAGTGCCTGATCCAGTGCAAGTTGTAGCTAGTTTTTCCTTGTTATTGTGACAGAAAAACCACTAGCTCTCAGCTGGGAATAGACAGTTTCTGGCATTGAAAGGATATCAAACGCATGTTTTATGAAATGATTCTCAATTACATATGAAGATCATATGCATAGAAAAGTAGAGCTAGTCTCTTTCATGCAGCAATTTGTAATTCCTAATTTAAACTCCGAAAAGACAAGAGCAAAGAAATGTACATCAATGAGAAACACTCTCTGTGAATAAAATCATTCCAAACCTTAAATGTGTCATAAGTGTTGCATTATTTTTCAGTAGAGATAATTAGATTACAGTAAGATTGCCCAACTGAAGGCTTTTGTCGGTAATGTTTTGTAAATCTTGAAGATTTCTTTAATCAAAATTGTTGCCTCCATTGTCAGTAAAATCACGTCTTTCAATATTTTGTTTGTGGTTTGTTTACATGTAAATTCTGAATGCTCATGTTTTAAAGTTCTATGGATAAAGAAACTGAGCAACTGAGCTTTGTAGAAAGATGTCAAGATGAAATAAATGAGTTTCCTAAAGTTTGTGCATTGCTGTTGGACTTTAAGAGGCCATCTTCTTTGTGTCTTAATTTGGCAACTTCTTTCAATCCAGCATAGAAGTACGTTTTCAAAAGAACTGGCTAGGTGATTTTTTTAGAAAATGCTAGTCACTGAGGGAAAGGAAAAACCCACGAAAGTTTATCTGTATATTTAAATTTTGAAAATTAGCATATCATATGTTTTGGCATCAACGACAGTTAAAATATGGCCGCTGTGTAAATTTTAGCCTAAATTTTCATGAATTTTTTAAGCTATATTGGGACATATTTGACAAGTGTCCGACCTTCTCTTTTTTGTGGAGGACCCTGGGGTTTGACACATTTGCATTCTAAAGAAATGTTAAAACTGGGACATAGACGGTCCAAGAATCATAAGATATGATTGTCTTGTTACCAACTTAAAAAAACTCCACTGGCTAGTTCATATTATAATACGATTTGTTTGCCGTCTTAATTCCATATTTGGCACACTTGACATTTTTATCAAGGATGGGCTTTTGGTTTCAGTTTGCATGACATTGTACTTCACAAAGTTTATGACAAAATAAAGATTTAATTTGTTTATTAATACATGCCAAGTTATAGTCCGAGATTACCCTGAAGTCTAACGGCTGTTTTGCCAGACATGCTGGGGCCGTGCTTGTCTGGGAAAACAGTCGTTGGAAGTCAGAGAACTAGCCATGTTATTCTAAAAATAGCTCCTCGCATGCTACCCGCCTGATTTACAAACTTTCATCAGAGTCTGAATAGAGGGACAGGGTGCCCGGCCGCCCCTTTCAGTGCGAGACAAATTTGGTTAATTATATACGAAATCACTGAAGCAGTACTGGAGCGGACCCCCTTTTATGCAGTCAGTGGGCATCCCCTTAGGTTTCAACCATTTAACTTCAAAACGGGGGGAGGGGGTATGTTTTTTTTTTGTCCGAGTCAAACATTTTTCATATATTAATGAATTCAGATTTTTTTATATGTAGTGTTTGTATAAAAGTATTGCCAACAAAATTCATCAAATTGGGGATCATAGTATTTTTAAAGAAAAAACCCATACCCCCTGTTTTTAATAAGTTAAATGGTCGTTCCCGTAGGAAAATTTCTGGAACTGCCACTGTTTATACTTTATGCAAGTTAAAGATTTCACATGCGGACTTCTAAATCAACACCTGCAAAAGTTGTTCAATTTTACACAAAGAAAAATTAATGCATTTTTAATTTGACTCGGATGGATATTTTTATTTTGCACACACTCCAATATATTACATGAACTGACAATAAACATAAATCAAAGTTAGAGAAATGAGTATATTCGTATCAAAGAAATACCAAATAAAAATACTCATGATTTTTGAACAAAGACAAAACTATTGCGTAGTGTGTAAGTATTTCAATTTTTCATTTTTTTAACAGATTTGAATATGGAAGATGCGCATACCTGTACATCATAAAAGTGCAAAGTCTGTTCTTTAACACACGTGGTTAATTTGGATCACACGTTTTCTAGTCCTATATTATAAGAATTAGAAGGTTCATATCATTTACATTCAACTTTTTTATGGATTTTTTTACTATCAATATTAATGTTGAACCTCGAGGTAACATTGATAGTAAAAAAAATCCGATAAAAACGTTGAATGTAAATGATATGAACCTTTAAAGTCATATTATAGGATTCATGTTTTTTCAAACATAATATGTTCATCATCACATTTATATTATGATGATTTCAATACACTTCACATTAGGTAATTTGTCACGTATATTGATTACATTATATCGAGTTGTCCCAACGATACACTTATCGGTGTGCTCGATCATACGAATTTACCGACATTCATATAGGCAAAATGACCCAACTTTGAAAAATTCTTGTGGCGAAACTACATTTTGGAACACGTTAAAAATTGGATCCTCATTAAGCTACATTATTAAGGTTTGATATATATTTTTCAAAAAAAAGAAAATATGCAGTCAAGATTGGCAGTTTTTATACACCCTATGTTGAGAAATAAATTGTTCAATTAACAGCATATTTGGCAACTAAAAAATCATATATCAACAAATTCAGCTTTAAAATATACTTTACTTATAGTGGTTGTATAAAAGTTATATAATGGTTTTGTGTTTTAAGAGATATTCATCCCTATGCACATCGAGTTTTATGTGTTAATTGTCTTTCCTTTTTTTTGACCATTTCTATCTCTTTCATAAGAAGAGTCACTTTTCTATTGTTCTAGTGTCACTGGAAATCCCACTGGTTAATATAAGCAAGACTTCATAGTTCATCCAGTTATTATCATCCATATATATTGACACAAGCTTAACATATAAATTTAAAAGACATAGTGGATCAAAAACTTAATATCCCCACACGTGCACAAAAGCATTTAAGAGGTCTTACATATAATTCTGTCAATTATTTTTGTTTTGATCAGGACCTGTCTGTAACTGAATACTGAGAATTAAACCTTCAACCATCAGTTTCATTAAAATATATTGATTCAATGCGCACTAGAAAAATTATTTCATGATAACATTCCACAAGTCAGGATTTTTCATAGACAGGATCTCTTTGCCAATGTGTACATCCCGCACAGCCAAACGGACTCGCCGATCACCCTTGAGGTGTTGCTGTCGAGGCGAGCGCGCTACCACAAGACCAAAAACAGTTATATAATGAATATGGAAGGTACTAAACATGTACATGTATTAATCAAAACATTTGCAACAATAATAATACGGGCCTGAAGACACCGTGTCCCATTCATATGATCATATTTTCATGTTCAGTGTACCACTTAATCCGGCTCAAACTCTAATTTGGTATATATTTTTAAACGTTATATATTTTGAACAGAACGGAAGAACGGACCGATGCACAGACTAGTACATATAATATCCCCTTGTTATCATAAGTTGGTCATAAAGCTAAAATGATAATTCTACTTAACAAAACTTCAATCAAATATTCCGTACATGTCCGTTTTTCATACGTATTTGTATAAGTTAAGCGCCATTCATTTCAGAAAAACAATTTAGGAACAGTGACGTTAAATTAAGCATACGTTTTTACGGGGTCTTCCTTGAATCCATGCATCATTATAATTAAATAAAAGATATAAAAACATTAACTGATTCAGTAAAATGTAATCATATTTTTCTTGAAGATGCGTCCTCATAAATTCAATTAGATAAAATTCTACGGAAAAGGTGACAAAGTACTATCAGAAGGATGCATCAGGGATCGGAATTCTACCTATGACAAAAGTATCTTGAAATAAATTATAGAAGTATAATAAAAAAAAGACGCACCTTTTACATTCAGGCGTGTTTGAAACTCTTAATTTAATCTTATAACTTTTAAATAAAAAAATGAGAATATAATCTCGCTTCAGATTCCATTATTTTTATATTTCCAACTTAATTTTGATTTAGTAGATTTAAGATTTCATGGTTTGAGAGATAAATATATGGGTGAAGTGAAATGACGAAGTTATGATCGGTGCATTTGATTAACGGTAACTGAAATAATTATTCCTTGAAAGGCTGATGTCAATGAAATCATCTCAAATTTAATAACAAAATATGTAAAAAATTAAAATAGCAGTATGTGTTAATTTTTAAATAGCATCTATTCCAACAAAGTATGTGTATTCAACGAGCCTAAAATTCATGCAGTCTATGCTCCCCTCCGTCATCCTTCACTGCAATAGACCGAGATACGGTCAGATATATTGGTTATGTCATTTTATTGGAGATCTCTATTAATAGAGCTGATGCAGAACTCACGTATCGAGGACGTATCCGTATATGACGAAACGTATATGAAGTATATGTGAATATGCTAAAATGAGTATTACATGTATTCGTAATATACACGATTTTTCATTCCCTTGTCCTTACACGAAGGAGTGAAGTTACGTAAAATAAGGCGTGCCACTCGATAAATGAAGTAACTGTTTTAAAGAAGAATTTCGTTGAACTTTTTCACGAATAAATTTAAGTTTGAAAAATTCCTGAGTAGGCCTTTTGAATTCTACGGAAGCGTATTAGCGCCACACATTTTTTTTTTTTTTTTCCCCTATCTTTGCGTTATAACGCAAACATTTGCGTTATAACGCAAACATTTGCGATATAACGCAAACCTTTGCGTTGTAACGCAAACATTTTGCGTTAACGCAAACCTTTGCGTTATAACGCAAACATTTGCGTTGTAACGCAAACATTTGCGTTGTAACGCAAACCTTTTGCGTTATAACGCAAACCTTTGCGTTATAACGCAAACCTTTGCGTTATAACGCAAACCTTTGCGTTGTAACGCAAACATTTGCGTTGTAACGCAAACCTTTTGCGTTACAACGCAAACCTTTGCGTTATAACGCAAACCGTTTGCGTTGTAACGCAAACATTTGCGTTTTAACGCAAACATTTTGATTTCAATTATTCATTAAGTTTTGTATATGCCCGTCTGTCATTAAACTTCTGTTGTGATTTAGTTAAGAAAAGAACCATAAATACAAGGAAAAGTCATTATAATAAATATGCATAGGAATCAGAAAAGTATATAATTTAACAAGAAAATAGATATGTTATAGGCATATTTTATTTGAAAGGCCAACATTTTTAAAATTTTGATGAAGTAGATAAGAGCAAAATAATGTCCTACAATTGTAAAACTGTCAAGGCAAATAGACAAAATGATCTTTCTGCTGTAAAATGAATAATTAAGAAAGATTTTTTTTTTTTTAATTTTGATGTAAGAAATCTTTTTTAAATCTCAGAATATGATAAAGATTCTTTGATAAAAAGTCATGAAATTTTCAATCTAGAGTGGTAACTTGGTAGCAATTTAAATGGAGAGAACATAATTTTATTAATAAAACATCTTCATTTTATTCATTTATTACAAAAGGGTAGTTAACCAACCTTACACAATCCTCAAAGGAGAGCTTACTTTGGAAGTATATTTATATTCGGCTATAGCTATATTAGCAGAGTTGTTTTTTTCTTTCTTCGGTATAACTTTAATTTACTCAATTTTCATTGTAATATATGTATATATATTATCATGTATATCATTTTGGGGCATTTTATAGCTTAATGTTCGGTGTGAGCCAATGCTCCGTGTTGAAGACCGCACTTTGAACTATAATGGTTTACTTTACAAATTATGACTTAGATGGAGAGTTTTCTCATCGGCACTCATACCACATATCCTGCTCATTATTAGTTAAATAGTAAAGCATTTTACTTTGCAATGAGTACAAAGAAGATAAATTTTAATATATGCAGCCTCCTCCATTAATAACTGCTGCTTCCTTTGAATCTTAAATAAGAAATAAGATAAAACAAATGTTTGCGTTATTTCGCAAAGGTTTGCGTTATATCGCAAATGTTTGCGTTATAACGCAAAGGTTTGCGTTACAACGCAAAAGGTTTGCGTTATAACGCAAAGGTTTGCGTTATAACGCAAAAGGTTTGCGTTATAGCGCAAAAGGTTTGCGTTATAACGCAAAGGTTTGCGTTATAACGCAAAAGGTTTGCGTTGTAACGCAAATGTTTGCGTTATAACGCAAAGGTTTGCGTTGTAACGCAAAGGTTTGCGTTGTAACGCAAAAGGTTTGCGTTATATCGCAAAGGTTTGCGTTTTAACGCAAAGGTTTGCGTTATAACGCAAATGTTTGCGTTATAACGCAAATGTTTGCGTTATAACGCAAAGGTTTGCGTTTTAACGCAAATGTTTGCGTTACAACGCAAAGGTTTGCGTTGTAACGCAAAAGGTTTGCGTTATAACGCAAATGTTTGCGTTATAACGCAAAGATAGGAAAAAAAAAAACAAAATGTGTGGCGCTAATACGCTTCCGTAGAATTCTATATCTTCTATAATAAATTATCAAAAATCTGATTTTCAAACTACATTACTTATTGTTCAGTTTATATCTATCTATGTTGTGTACGAACTCTGACAATTAATTTCATAATGTTTGCTTGAGTGTTTGAGTTGTCCGCTATAAGGTCTTATGTAAAAAATTTCTGAACAAGGTGAATTGCAGTAATTGAGAAAACGAGTTGACCGTGGCGGCAACTGGTCCGATGTTCTATTCTTAATTCTAAACAGCATAATTTAAATACGAATGGCGATTATCTTTGTAGAAGGTATTCTATTTGTATTTTAGTGAATGGTACTGCTAAGAACAATTGAACGGCTGTTGTGATAGGACTGTTTAAGTAGGAATTCACGACAGAGAACTAATGGATAACTTCATTATAAATAGACAAAATATTCTGGCACAAAAAAATCATTGTTCGTATGACAATTAGATAAGAAAAAAATGGAATATAAAATGTACATTTGTACATTTGTGTAACCTACTTCGGTTGTATTCTGCTCATTGGTCGGGTTGTTGTCTCTTTGGCACATTCCCCATTTTCATTCGCAATTTTACATGTACCATATATGAAAATCGGGAATTTTTTTTATTGTTTCAAATGAAGATTTTTAGAATTCAAGTAGACCATAAAAATAAATAATTATGAAATTAGAACACAACATTTCCTGTTATATAAGAGGCAAAAGAAACAAAGGGACAAAAATCGAAATTTAATGAAATTGTTTCTTGTGTAGTATAGCTCCAACTTTGTGTGACAGTTATTTATGAAATAAATATACTATCATCACAGCATATATAATAAGAGATTTCAGAACTTCGTACAAGTATTCAAGACAATAAAATAGGTTTAGCGTCAGAGTAATTTAGCAGAATCTGACAATGAAAGATTTTGTGATTTAACAGAATTTTCCTTTGGATTACAGAATTAGGGGAGGGCGATTTGTTTATGTCAAATACACCCAGGTTGCTAAGTTCACTGAAGGTATTTCATATATTTACGTATATTGTTCTTGTGAGAGTCAAACCTAATAGGCTAATTTGACCACTGAAATGAACAGATCATGAATTGAGATTTTTAGTCATGGTTAATGTATATTAAAAAAGCGCAACATATTTATCATGTGAAGTTCTTAGCAAGAAAGAATATATATCACTTCCTTGAGACTTGAAATAAAACATCCAGAAAAAGTTTTTGTCGACACTATATGTACAGATAAACCAAGAAGACGAGTACACTGAAGTCGAGAAAGGTCCGCTTGATGAGCACGACAAATACAATGGACTTTCCTAAGAAGTTTCTGTACGTATCTAGCAGCCAATGAAATAACTGCATCAAAAATGGAATGGTCTTCCGACGTATCCATAAAGTTAACTCAAACACGCCTAGTGTATTATAAAAGGTGTGTTCAACTTTCTGAACTTTAAGATTAAGGCGTGTTTGAGTTCAGTGTTGTCTAATGGGACCCAATTAAGATACTTGTTAATTTCACACTATGTTACGCTTAATTTCGATTTTATTAAATGAAAAATGATTGAATATCACTCCATAGAGACTTATAATAGAATATTCAAGAAGAGTTTCTGTTAACCTCTATACGTATAGTTAAACCAATCAAGTGACGAGTACACTGAATCCGAGCAAGGTCCGCTTGATAAGCACGACAAGTAAAATGAAACCTTCCTGTGAAGCTTCTTTACGTATCGAACATCAAATGAAATAAGAGCATCGCAAATGGAATGTTCCTCCAACGTATCCGATGTATCTTCACAGTATGATGTTTTACTCAACCAATCAAATGTTGTACATCGTACGTAGAGTAAAATGGAATGTTCCTCCAACGTATCCGATGTATCTACAAAGTATGCTGTTTAACTAAACCAATCAAATGTTGTACATCGCACGTGCAGAAAGATGGAATATTCCCACTACGTATTTAACGTATAATTCAATCTCTGAAGTGAGTGTAACTAGGGGGCTGTTAAAATCAACATGAACCGCTTTAAAGAGGGGGGCACTATTTAAAAAATATAAAAACACAGACAGCAGAACATAGGGATGGTGTTTCATGTGTGTGAAATTAAACAATAGGGGAGAGTAAAACCTATTTGCTCCTTTTCAGCAAATCTAAAAGCGCAAGCCGTGAAATCAACAGCAAATATGTATATCTGTACATTAAAAAACGACCCTTTTAAATTCTGTAAATCCTACTGAGTACAGAGATGCCTATATATTATGATTGATTGTTGTTTGTCTATTGTCTATTGCCAAACATTTTATGTTCAGGACGAACAAAAATTATCAACATATACAATAGGTATGTATTGAAAGGTATGGGTAAACTGAGATAAAGAAATTGTTTTACTTGTGAATTGTAGAGTGAAAAAATAGTTTTACGACGAGTGATAACATTGGCACAAATCAGTTTTGCTTTAAAGAAAATACGCAAAAACTTTCATCTCAAATAGTTGCTTCAGTATTTCACCAATGTTCTTAAAATATATATATATATAAAATATCCCCTTTCCATTCTTTAATTTAAATGATTGTAGAGTCCGCAATTTTTGTATATTTATATTATATATACACAAAATTCTTCGGTAAATAAAAAAAAGTTTTTTAACTCAATTATAAATTATCTGTTTGCAAAACTTTGAATTTTTGAAATACTAAGGCTTTTCTACCTCAGGAATAGATTACCTTAGCTGTATTTGGCGAAACTTTTAGTAATTTTTGGTCCTCAATGCTCTTCAACTTCGTACTTTATTTGGCCTTTTAACTTTATCTTTTATTATTCGAGCGTCACTGATGAGTCTTTTGTAGACGATACGCGCGTCTGGCGCAAATACAAAATTTCAATCCTGGTATCTATGTTGAGTTTATTCAGTATACGAAATCGTATTTGTTTTTTCTCCATCTAGAAAACGGTTGACCATGTAAAATGACGCGGTTTCGTCAATTTTATCCCCTTGCTTCATTACGGATGTACTACGTGAAAGTTATATTCGAAAAGATAAAGTTTTTTTTTCATTTAATATATGTGTATATATGTAAAACTTAAGGTTATTGTATAATTGTTTTTTTTTTTTTAACTTATGCATTTGAAAAATCCAAATGTAAAGGCTCCTTATATGTTTCGGCATACAAAGGGAATCCGACTTCTTTTTTAAAGAACATTTTCATGAATAAGATAATAAGTATGCAATAATCTTTTTCTCATAATTGGTCAATTGAAATTAAATGCAAGCACTATGACATTTTTATATTCAAACACGCCGCTACCTTGTTATGATGACGCATTACAAAGATATTTGACCCATATATTTTGTCTTCTAGTAAGAATGTTGATATATACATATAGTTTACACGGTCGCAAAGCACGTGACTTCGTCGTGATTAATTTCAAGGAAAAATGGCGCCGTCAAATTATTATAGTTC